>PVJS01033162.1:0-22339 GCA_004027185.1 Glis glis | reverse complement strand
CCTCAGTGGTGCAAGAGAAGGGGTACAAGGGAAGGGGAAGGGTAAGAAAGTAGTGAATCCATGGAATTACTGTCATAAACGATGTGTATATATGAGATTATACCAACATCATTCTCAGTGCTACATGTGGGGGGGAGGCGGGGGGATGGGGGGGAGGGACACCAAGAGCTGTGTGCATGTATGTTAACACCAAACTGATACTCCTTGTGATGTGAGACTACAATGCACCAATAAAAAAAATAAAAAATAAATAAATAAATGAAAAGAAACACACACACACACACAAAAAGAATAATGCAGTAAGCATACCATAAATCAGCTAAATTACAAACCCAGAGGTAGGGCTCAGGTATCAGTATATAGAACAGGTGCTTTCACCACTAACAGTTTGAAGGACCTGCCTCTTTTACACCTGCACCGTTTTCCATTAAATTTTACATATCCTCCTATCTGCTTTTCCACCATTGGTTGGTTTGTTTTCTATAATCTGCTAGCTTCAAAACAATTGCATGAAAGCAAACCAGAACCAGAATAAACTGGGAAAGAGTCCATTTTTGAAGTTGTATTTTCATGTCGCTTACTTCTTAGTTTGTCCAGCCGACAAATATGTTCTACTGCCCTGCAGCTGGCATTTGGGAGGGGGAAGAAGTTTCACCAGCCTTCTTTTTGCAAGAGTAGCTGCTCTCTTAACAGCCTGGCCTTGAAGTGGTACCATTCCTGGAGTGGTATTCTCAGAGGACCCTTCACAAATGCATCACCTCTGTTTATTAACTAAGAATATGTGTGTCCTTTATAGATCTTCCACCTTGTTCCAAAACAGATTTAAAGAAAATTTAAATAATAAAAGAAACAATTCATTAGAAGTAGCTAAAGACTTCAGGCAAAGGGAAAACAAAGAAATAGCCATAAGATGAAGCCAAATATGATTCCATATCACGAAGTACTCTCATCTCTGCAGGACTCCCTGGGATTTTGACCTCTCCAAGCTACCCACTTCTAGCCTTAATGATCTTTTCAGGCGCCAATTTCATCATGTCAACTATGCCCCTTGCTGCAGACACACTGCACCCAGTTCTCATTTCTGCCCCTGCTGTGATCCTCCAGCTTCAATGTACACCAGCATTTCCAAGAAAGCTGATTAAAAACCCAGGTTTCTGAATTCCTCCACCAGAATTTTCGATTTGGTAGGTTTGGGAGAAGAGCTAGGAATTGTCCTTTTTCACAAGTCGCCATGTGTTGCTAACGCTGCAGGTGTGTGGATGACCACACTTTGAGACCCACTTCTCTTATGGCTTCCCATTAGAGCACACTCTTTGGATAAAGACCTATTCTCTCTGTCTTACAAGAAACGCTATGCTGTGGTTTCTACCTTCTCCTCTAGGGCCATTTAATAACATTCTCTTCTTTGCTTCCAAGTTCCAAACACAGTGGCCTCCACACAGTTTCTTTAATGAGCTATTCTGTTTTGCTGCAAGCCCTTTGCAACATGGAGTTCCCTGTCACCACTGAACTCCTCACACACAATCCTTAACCCACCATCACGTCCAACTCCCTATTTGTTCAGGTAACTCAGCCAGTGTGTCATTTCCTTAGGACAGCTCATAGTTGAAATTAGGGTTCCTTGATTTATAATATCACAGGGGCACACTCCTTTCCTTCATAACATATATCTCAACTGGTAATTGTACATGTATGGATGTGATTTCTGGATTAACATATTTTTCCTCCCCTAGTCTCCACGCATGTGTGATTGTGTGATTGGGAACCATGTTTGTCCTTTGTATTATGATTTCCACTACTTAGGACAGAAAGAAGCTGTGTGTGTGTGTGTGTGTGTGTGTGTGTGTGTGTGTGTGTGATTGGGGAATGAACCCAGAGGTGTTCTAACTCTGTGTTACACCCCTAGCACTATTTTAATCTTTTTATTTTAAAACAGATTCTCACTAACTTGCTGAGGACCTTGCTAAGTTGTCAAGGCTGGCTTTGAACCTGTGATCCTCCTGTCCCAGTCTCCTAAGTACTGGGATTATAGGTGTGTGACACCACACCTGCTAGCTATCTACTTTTAATGGAAAAAGGGTTGTATATACTTGCTAAGGTTGGATCTCACATTTAATTGTAAGCTTCCAAACATGATTTTGAAAAAAAAAGAAAGAAATTATATCATTCACATATCTGCAAGTTGTAAGAACATTAATTGTTTAGAATTATTACAACATTTCTGATTCTTAAATTGGGATGAGATTTGCATTTGACTCGAAGATCCTGGTCAGGAAAGTCACAAAATGTACATTGATGTCCGCCTAACTGCAAACCTAGAAATGACAGTCTTGGTGTGGTCCTGCCCTCCACTTGCTCCCAGCGCAGGCCAGGAGAAGACTTCCAGAGCATGTCGCTGTGGTGACAGGTGGGCAGAATGTGATATTCTGCTGGTATAGTGCTGATGGCTGATGGTCTGGCTTAATCCAGAGTCCTCAGAGGAAAAGATGGACTCAATATACTTCAGCCATATTCCAAGAATAGTGTCCCTTTGGCAAAACTTATGAAAGGCATTGGACATTATCAATGAATTTAAGATTTTGCTCCCAGGCAAGAAACCAAAGACCAGCTTGGGGGGGGGTCCATTTAACAGTGAAACTATATGCTTTACAAGCTAACTTAAAGGATATACTTGAAGTTTAGGCAGGCTGCCCTGGGATAGTCAGGGCTACATCAACGATCACTTTCATTTAATTTAATTTTTTGAGTATTTGGTACTGGGGATTGAACCCAGGGCATTGTGCATGCTAAACAAATACTCTACCACTTAACTATCTCCCCAGACCTATGAGCTTTTTAATACTCACATTCTGACCTCCCTCCCTGGTCTACAGGGTCCAAATTTATTATGGGAAGCTCACTGGAGACTCAATGATTAATATAGTGGGAAAAAGGTGGGCTGAGCATGGATCACAGTAAGTTAGGTTCAAATCCTGCCTCTCTATACCTTTGAGTAAAATATATGAACTGGCTAGCTATATACCTTTGAGTGAATTATATAAATCCTCTACCCATTTGCTCAAATGGAAATGTGAGATGTGTTTTTAAAAAATTAGAGATTAAAAAGATCATGTATATAAAGTACCAGCTTATAATGTATTATATACAGCATTCTTAATTGTGTTTCAACATGTATGATTTTAGTAAGCTATTGTTTTAAGCAACCCATCCCTTGACATAATACCGCAATGTGAGGTAAGAGGGATTTTCAATGGTGAAGCAAAGCAGATTTGAGGCCAGACAAAGCCTGGCTCCTGGCCTTTGATTTTGTTCTTTCATATTCCTTGGGAAAGACCCAGTGGATGCTTTTTGGGAAACTAAAATAGAAAAGAGTAATTCCCCAGGGCCTGGTGGATGATGGGGCCTTAAAGACTTGGGCTGCCTATTGCTCTCAGTCAGGTGGTGGCAGGGCAGGCACCTGGCGCCCACCTCAGAGGCCTTTGTTCACAGCTGAGTCCTGCAACCGAGGGTGCTCGTGAACACTTTGTAATTCAGGTATTAACCTGGCTTGCTGGGCTGCCAGATCCTCTCCCCAGTGGTTTCTGCAAAGAGTTTTAAGTTTGTCAGCTCATTTTTCACTTGCAGCATCTAACTCTGGATATGGCAAATGGTCTTGGGCTGCCCCCAACTCTGATGAGCACACAGAGAATTTTGTAACAGAATCTTCCATTTTTAATATTGCATGGAGCATAGTAGTCAAAGAGGAGTCACTGGGAGTCAGGAGACATCTATAGTCTTGACTCTGACCCTAAAGGGCATTGAAGAAGAGGGAGTTGCATGCACATAGAGGCAACCGATGACCTTGGGGTACATAGAAAGCATTCATAAATTCAGTGTAAACCAGACATGGTGGCACATGCCTGTAATCCCAGTACTTGGGAGGCTGAGACAGTAGGATCACAAGTTCACAGCCAGCCTCAGTAACACAGTGAGACTCTTAGGAGGTACCTAGACTCTGGAGTGGGGAGGGAGCCAGGGGAAAGCCCACAAAGTGCTATGTGCATGTATGTCACTAATACTATGAACTATATTATGATGTGAGACTATAATGTATCAATAAAAGTATAAAAATTAAATATAAATACAAAAATATAAAAAGAGCTGGGGATGGGGAATGAGGTTAGGGAAGGATGTTGGGAATGACATTAAAAGGCCCTTGTTATTCCAGGGTTTTTCTTACTCTTAGAAAGCACAAGAAATTAGCACATGTGAGGTGGACATGGAAATGCTTGACAATCAGATTATGATTATGAAATATTACTCTCATTGATGGGCTTTGTAAAAGAGAGAAGATAATGTGAATAAGAGTAAACAAAACACCAATTAAGAAGTGGTTGAGATAATCCAAATATATATAGGTATATTAGATACATATGTATGTGTGTTTTTCCATATGTGAACATCTTAACCATGTTCTAACCATGCATGTCTACATACACACACACACACACACACACACACACACACACACACGGTTTAAACAGAGAATTTGGAATGAGGCTGGAGAATGGTCATTAAATTGAGAAAGCAATCCTATGGAAGAAATTAATCTATTAATCTATGGATGTGAGAAAAAATGGTGGTAGAACAGGTTTTTAGTGTGCTTTTATGTCTAGGTGGGTAAATAATTTATCATGAGGGAAGTTCTGAACAAACGCCTTTCCCTCTAGGGTTCTGCTTTTACCCTTTATAATATAAGAAGACTGGAAGGCAGCAAGGTGTGGTGATGCACCCCTGTAATCCCAATACTTGAGAGGCTAAGACAGGAGGACTGCAGGTTTGTGGCCAGCTTCAGCAACTTAGTGAGGCCTTCAGCAACTTGGAATTCTACTCAGCAATAAAGAAGAACAGAATTATGTCATTTGCAGGAAAATGGATGGATCTAGAGAACATTATGCTACGTGAGATTAGCCAATCGCAGACAGTGAAGGGTCCTATGTTTTCTTTCATTTATGGAACCTAGGAAGAAATTGGGATACAAGAGGGACTTCAGATAAAGAGAAACCCCAGTGGAGTGATGGAAAGGGTCCACGGGAGGGTGGGTGGGTAAAGAGGAAATTAATGAAGGAAACACTTCCATTGATGCTACGTACATATACGAAATTATCAATAACAATCTTAATATCATGTACAGGGAAGAGGAAGGAGTGGAGTGGGAGCTGGGGGAAGCTCACCAAGTGACGTGTGCATGTGTGACCCTATCGCTCTGAACTTCATTATGATGTGAGGTTACAATGCACCAATAAAAGTATATGTTAAAAAAAGAGTGTATATATTTAAAAATGGAAAGTACTGTGTGTATAAGATAGTGAATTGAATTAAAATCCCTTAAAAATGTGAGGGGGAGTTGGAGGGGGCATGACTTGGAGGTAGAATGCTCCTGGGTTCAATCCCCAGTACAAAAGAAGGATGAGGAGGAGGAGGAGGAGGAAGAGGAGGAGGAGGAGATGAAAGAAGAAAGAAAGAAAGAAAGAAAGAAAGAAAGAAAGAAAGAAAGAAAGAAAGAAAGAAAGAAAGAAAGAAGAAAGATAGATTCTGGAAGGCAGAGTTTTAATGGGGCAGAGGAAGGACATGTAGTCCCTGCTACCATACTCATGCCCAAGAGCTAGAGCTTTGGAAAGGAGATTTGCATCTGCAGCATGAATCTCTACATACAAATATTTTTAAATCAGGATAATGTTTGAGAGCATAATGTATCTTTGAATACTAGAATGAGAAATTATGCTTGATGAAATAATTTCATAGCCTGTGATTGATAAATTTGTGCCTGATCCATTTAATGGAAAATTTAACCAAAGACACCATTTCCCCAAATGTTGCGTTCTCTACAACATGCATGAATACGTGAACTAGTACGTATCCTTGGCAATTTATCTAAGTTAGCTGGCCTTTATTTTCTTAGATATAAAAATGGGGTCATTAATACTGATCTCTTCAGACTTCAGTGAAGATAAAAAGAAAGTAAGTAAAATGACAACCACAGAGTTTGACACATGGAAGGGCTCAGTTGAAATTTCTCCTCCCATTCTTCTATTGAGAGGATATAGTCTCTTGTAATGGCATATCTCTGTTTTGGAGTCCAGTCATCCTGCAGTCTGTCTTGTGAATCTGAGTAATTTATGTTCCCTGAAGCTCCATTTTATCATCTGTAAAATGGAAATGGGAGCAGGTCCTCTGCCCAGTTGATAAAGTGTAGGTGATAATCTATTGTCATTTGCCCTTGGTCAACATGTGGTCACAGTACATGGCGTCAACTATTACTGAATGAACTTCAACACAAAGTGGGGCATGGCTATGAAAGGTCTGCTCAGACAACAACAAGCAGTCTGGAAAAGGAAGAACTGGGGCAGTCTCTTTTTAACTAAGTTCATTGGTGATGAACATGTTGGAGAGATGGCATGCTCAGCTCTAAAGAATTGGGAAAGAAGCCAAGTCTAAATATTTTCTTTTTTGCATAATTTATTATACAACAAGATTATACCAATTCAATTACCAGAAAATATATTTGAACATTGATTAAGTACTATGTTACATATAAACAGTACTAGGTTTTGAAAGAAATGGAAGAAAGGAGAAGAAAATATAGACTCTCAATGTTTTTCAGGGTAAGCACACATGCAAATCAGAAGAGAGAGTTGAATTTGTCATTGATGTAATGGTAAAGATGTTTGGTGTCATACACAAGAACTTATTTCTTGTCTTCCTTCCTCCTCCCCCTTAGGTGGCCTATGCCTGTCCCTGTAAGGAGTAAATTCCTCAAATAGAAATGTGCCCCGAAATTTTGATTGCTTTAAGAAGAACTAAGTCACAGCAGTAACAGATGATTGTGTTCTTCAATGGAGACTCAGAAAGGGACACAAAAAGTCCTTGAACATCTATAAAAGATGGGCCCCCATCAAGGGAGACAGAATGCATTTTTCTATTTCTAAACAAACTTTTAATATTTTTCATCTGGAGCTATTTCTATACTGTCAGCAGAAAAAAAATCTTTGCATGTGGTTGTGTATTTATGAGTGAGTTTTATCTTTAAACAGATTTGTAACTAAAAACAGAAATATCTTTTTATGGGAGACAGCTGGTTGGGAGATTAAAGATACACATGGAGAGGGAGGGGCTCAAATTAACAAACATTCCTAGACATAGAATGTCTGCGAGTATTAGAAATCTTTTAACTTGTGACCTAAAAACATCTAATCCCTACCAGTTTCCCAGGATAGGTTTCAGCCTATTGGGCATTTAGAAGAAAAAAAAGTCGTGGAAAGTCGAGTACAAAGAAATAACTCTTCAATATATCAAGGAATCATAGATAACTATAAATACTATGTGGACAAAAAATAGGAACTACTATGTCGTTCCATTTATGGAATTCAGAAAAAAAGATTAACCAGTCAAATCAGGCCAATTCTGGGATCATTTTCTCTCTTTTTTTTTAATACAAAAAGATGTGTGTCTGAAATTTTGGATTCGACCTCTGTATTTCCAGCATCTGCCACATGTTTGTTCTGAGAGTGTGCTATAGTCACAATAAAACTTGTTTGGGGTTTATTTTTCTAAGTGCACTGGTCAAAATGAATTTATGAACCTTTTTATTGAGGCTAGGTGTAACCATTTGTATCTAGAAAACCAATCCCCAAATTGGATTTAGGATACCCATAATCAAAACATCTTCAGTTATTTTCTTCCTAGTTGTTTTAGTCATCTTTCCCATCACTGTGACCAAAGTGCCTAACAAGAACAACTTAGAGGAGGAAAGGTTTATTGGGGCTCATGATTTCAGAGGTTCAGTCCATAGGGCCAGCTCTGAAATATAAATGGCAGTGCTGGTGGCAGCAACAGAGTATGCAGAGGGATGAATGCTGATCTTACATAATGGAGGCAGGAAGCAGAGAACAAGGGGAGAGGACAAGAGACATACATAATCCCCAAAGTCACACCCCAGTAATCTACTTCTTCCAGCCACATCTGCCTAAGTTACTACCCAATAAATCCATTCAAATTATTAATCTATCAACAGATTTATCCACTGATGAGATTAGAACACTCATGATTCATTATTTTGCCTCTGAACATTTTTGCATTACTAATATATGAGCTTTCCAGGGCATTCTATATCCAAACCCTAACTCTAACCCAATAGTGGCTTTTGAATAAATGGCCAGAGGTCAGACTGGTCTCATCAGAGTTTGCAGTCACTGTCATGGCTACTTTGGTGGGAGAGGTTTTGCAGACAATCACTTTCATGTGCTGAACTCGAGTCATATATGCTTTAAGATGATTTAATTTCTAGAATGATTTGAACAAGACTAAGGCATAGAGGTGAATATGCTCAATGCTTTTAGTGGTAAAACCAAAGTTACAGTCATCAGGAGTGGCTGATCCTGGGTATACCAAGGAAGGTTCGTTTCCCACACTTTTCCTGAGTCAAGCTTGGTATTTCTCAGAATTCCATGTGTGCATGTATGATTCTGCTACCCTGACGTGTATCAAAATGTATAATTACAATGCACAAATAAATGGATATTTTAAAAAATGAAAAAACAAAAAAGAAAAAAAAAGTTGGCTTAAATTTTACAATGTGTTTGTAGAGGAAATGGATGCCTCCCTTATAAATGGACAGTCATATCAATTACCCCAAATAGAAGGTTGTATGAACATAAATACAGAGAAATAATTCAAGACATTATTGCTTCCTGAAGATTTCAGTCTTATGTTTGCTCTTTTGTCATGGTAGTTGTTGAAAGCTAGGTTAGAAAGTTTTTGATAAATGTGAAGGGCAAATTATGAATAAAATAATTGGACTGATTACTGAAAAAGTTATACTTTTTACACCAGGTAATATTTATGTGCTTATACTACCATTAACACTCTACTTTAATACTGTAGCTATATTCCATGCTTTGAGAAATCCTTCTCTAGTGGACAGCTGCTATTACTGAAGCTATAGCACTTAGAAAGGGATAAACACTTAAGAGTCATTAACACATAGTAGACGCTTCCTAGTTTTTCCTTTCTTCCTTCCTTCCTTCCTTCCTTCCTTCTCCCTTCCCTTCCCCTTCCTTCTTTCCTTCCTTCTTTCCTTCCTTCCTTCTTTCCTTCCTTCCTTCCTTCCTTCCTTCCTTCCTTCCTTCCTTCCTTCCTTTCTTCCTTCCTTCCTTCCTCTTTCCTTTCTTTTTTTGGTGTATGTGTGTAAGTATGGTACTGGGGATCAAACTCAGGGGCATTATACCTCCGAGCTACTACCCCAGTCCTCCTTTTTTAATTTAATTTTTGGTTTTGAAACAGGATCTTGCAAGGTTGTTAATAGTCTCGGCATGTTGCTGAGACTGTCTTCAAACCTGCAATCCTCCTGTCTCAGCCTTCCAAATACTGGAATTATAGGTGTGCACCACCACACCTAGCTTTCCTAGTTTCTTTCTTGATCTCTCTTCTGCCTATTAGCACTGTCTACCTTGTTTTTCTCTTTTAGACATCTGACATAGGGCAAGACCTCCACTTGCTTATTCCTCCACACTTTTACATACATTGCTTCTATAATCTAGAAAATACTCTCCTTCCAGTCATTCTCATCTCCCACAAACATGCCATGTGTAGCACTCGAATGACTCCCACTCACCCACCATGTCTCAAAGGACATTCAAGGATAACTTGATGATAGATATTGAATGTGCTTTTGAAGAATTTGTTCAGCAGACCTATTTTAAGGTATAAAAATGAGTACAGAGTTACTTTGCCATTCTTTGAAAGAGCAAAAATGGAATGATAATATGCATAAATATGGGTTTGACCAAATAACCATGCTTCGTTTATAAAGTTAATATTCTGAAATTGTTAAGAATAAATTGCATCCTCTATACTCAAGAGATAAATAGCCACCTTATCTATATTAATCTATTGAGTGCCTTCTGTTCTTTACTTGAATTAATTAATCCATTCATTGAATTTTCACAAGATCATTGAGGAGTAGCAGTATTGCCCCATATTACAGATTTGGAAATTAGAGCAGGAAAAAGTGGAATTATTTGGCCAAAGTCACTTTGGTAGTGAGAGAATCAAGATTTAACCCTAGAAATTCTCACTCCTTAGATAGTGCTTTGAGATTTTATATTGCATTGTAGTTCTTAAAAATTATACATCAAATTGTTAACTTCATTGATCTTGAAGGGAAGTAACAGGTTTTGTGTGGCTTAGCTCTGCATCCTTATCAGGGCACATGATGTTTAATACCCTGGTGACTTGGAATTATTTCTTCACTGACTGATGCCAGTTAAGCCCTAAGCAGGCAGAGGAGTCATAAAAGGGGGGTTTTCTGTCTATGACCTAGATCCAGTACAAGGTTCCTAGTGATACTATGTAAGCCCCAATGTCAGATGTAAAGACCTTTCAAAAGGACTCACCCCTACAGGACTGGATTTTCATAGCCACATTCCCACTAGTCCCATTTTGGATAACTTGCTCCCAGTCCTAACTCCTCACTAATTCCTGCCTCCTTGATCTTCTTGGTCTAATAGTTCTTATACCTTGCTCACCTCAGTTCTGTTTGATTTTTATCTTCTCTAAAATTTAGTATCCTTCTTAAGGCTTCCTGAATATCAGGGCTCAATTTGTCCCCATTTTGAAATGGGGGGACTTTTATTTCTAAGGTAATGCTGAGCCTGCCCTTTTGTCCCCAAGTTCAGATGAGTATGACTAAAGGTCATTGTATCCTGTGGTTTAACTCTGGATCTCACCTGTCTTCTCAAGGGGAAGCACAGAAATATATTCTGGGGGAACTGTTGATGAAATCACTGAGGTAGGGCTGGTTTGTTTCTAAGTGTGTTATAATAGCTATGGGCAAATTTGTTCCTATAATCTCTCTTTGAAAATGAAAGCACTGGTAGTATGACAAGTATCTTGAAGTACCACCTTCTTACTGACAACAACATAATTTATTAGTATCACTGTTATTATTCCACAGAGGTTTATTTGCAAACTTTAAATAGCAAGTATTTTGAATCTGGTTTGCTGCCAGACACCAGGTGTTCTTCCCTCTGTTACAGTGCACAATGCCTATAAACATCAGCTGGAAATAAGTCAGCCTTGCTGTGACCATTTCTGTGATACAGAGTGGCAGAAGATGCCTGAACATCAGGGGATTGTACTGTGTGTCATCACCATGATTGGCATTGCTGCTATTCTTGTGATTGTTATTGTTATTGCTAATGAAGGTTCTGATATGGGTGATATGGGCTAGAAAATACTAAGCTCTTCACATTTGGAATATTTCATCATTGTGTGTGTGTGTGTGTGTGTGTGTGTGTGTGTGTTACTGAGGATTGGACCCAGGAGTATTCTACCTCTGAGCTACACCCCCTTTTTATTTTTGTCTTGTAACAAGGTCTCGCTAGGATGTTGAGAGTCTTGCTAAATTGCTGAGACGGGAAGATTGCAGATCTGCAATCTTCCCGTCTCAGCCTCCCAAGTACTAAGATTATGGTGTGTGCCATGACACCTGGCCAGAATCTTTCATCTTCTCAAAAAAAAATCAACATAAAGCATCATGATCTCATTTCCGAGATTGGATATTGAGGATCCAAGAGGTCATGTGATTTGACGAAAGTCATTAGGAAGTAGTGGAATCATTTTTCAAATGTACACTCTCCTGACCTAAAACCCCAACCCATTGTCTAATTCAGTCTTCCATGGACCCCACAGTCTTGCTCTTGTTTGACCTCCCACCTTTGTAAGGAGTTCTTTAACATTCAAAATGCTAGGGACATTTAGTAAATGTTAAAGAAAATTTCCTCTAATTTCTGGATTGGGATCACCATGAAAAGTCAGGGACAGATGAATAGAATTTTTCTTTCCTCCATCCTTACTATAGCTATGCATGTTGGAGACTCCAAAACCTTAGCTCCATGCTGCATATTCCAGCACACAACTGTGGAATATATCCCCAAAATACATTTATTTTCACTGACCCCTCCTCTCCCACCCTTAATATTATTTTTTCTTTATGAGTCTAGGTGTGAACAATCATCATCCACATGAAATCTTCCATCTGCTTCTGGAGTTGTTTGGAGTCCAATGTCTGACAGACATGGTCCACCCTGCCCTGCTGGAAGATCTTTCTGAAGGAAGAGTCCTGGGGCTGGAGGATAGGGCAGGGAGGAAATAGATGACAGGGAAAACCAAAGCCAAAGAAGACTTTCAAATTTCAGTGGCTGAGGGGAACAGACTCTGGGATGATCAGCAGACATGGAGAGTCTTTCCAGCTCTACCTCTGCTTATTTCCCAACTAGTCCTCTTTGTGAATTTTTGGACTTGCTTCCAAGTGATTTTCACTTAGTCCAAGCTTTCTGGCAAGAGCTACAACTTCTCACCTGATGAGGAGGTAATGAGATATACTGAATGCATTCCAGGTGTGTGGTACAGTACTCAACACTTATTTTTTTAAAGACAAAATTTGAAATCCACCATCTTAAAAAGTGCAATTCAGTGGTTACCATAATACTTATAATGTGCAACCATCAGCCCTATGTAATCAAAGTATTTCCATCACACCATCTCATGGAATCCCATCGCTGTGGTTTGGATCTGGAATGTATCCCCAGAAGCTTGTGTGTTGAAAGTATGATCCACAATGCTGCAGGGTGCAGAGGGTGAGGCATGGCTGGAGGAGGTGGGTCACCGGGGGGTGTGGCCTTGAGAATTATATGTGTCTTTGGCCATTTTTTGGTCTCTCTCTCTCTCTTTCTACTTCCCTACTGCCATGAGCTGAGCATCTTTACTTTTCCACACCCTGTTGCCATAACATTTTTGCCTTGGAGCCAGCTGACCCTGGACTGAGCCTCTGGAACCATGAGCCAAATAAACTTCTCATCCTCTAAGTTGTTCTTGTCGGGTATTTTGGTTACAGTTATAAAAAGCTGACTAAAACATAGCTGATACCAAGAAGTAGGGTCCTTGCTCTGACTACCTGATTGTGGGATTCAGAAGCCTTTGGAGTCATAGCAGCACAATTCACAATAGCCAAATTATGGAACCAACCTAGGTGTCCATCAACAGATGAATGTATTACAAAATTACGGGAAATACCCACAATGGAATTCTATTCAGCAATAAAGAAGAACAAAATAATATCATTTACTAGAAAATGGAAGGACCCTGAGAACATTATGTTAAGTGAGATTAGCCAATCACAGAAAGAGAAGGGCCATATGTTTTCTCTAATATGCGCAAGCTAGGGAGTAGTGGGGATACAAAAGGGACTCCAGACAATAGTGGAGAAGCCTCAGTGGATCCAGGGAAGTGGTCTAAGGGAAGGGGAAGGGGAAGAATGAAGTTCATCAATGGAATCACTACCATCTACCATGTGTACATATGAGAATATACCAATGTCAATCTCAGTACTCTGTACTGGGGGGGGACACCAAAAGCTGTGTGCATGTATGTTACTGTCAAATTGATGTTCATTGTGATGTGAGACTATAAAGCACCAATAAAAGCACATTTAACACAAAAAGGAAGCCTTTGGAACTGTTATGTGGGAGGAGTTTGGAAAGGTTTGGAGATGCAGATGGGGAGTTTTAGAATGTTATGAGCAGAGTTTAATGGGTGATTCTGGTGGGAGCTCAGAAGATCAGAGTGCCAATAGGTATGCAGACAGTAAAGATTGTGCTCACAAGGTTCCCGATGAAAATGAGGACTCTGTTGGGAATTGGACTGGAAGCCACTCATATTACATTATGGCGAAGAACTAACTTGTCTACATTTTGCTGATGTTTTGAGATTTTCTTTGAAACTGAATTCAAAAGTAACTAACTTGGAAGAGAAATTTTTAAGGAAGCAGAGCATTCAGGTGGTGGCATAGGTATTGCTGGCAGATTGTCTCCAGGTTTATTGTGATAATTGGGAGCAAAGAGGGAAGATTTTAAAAGCTTGAAGTTGGGCTATAAAAGCACAAGTAAAATTGGGGCCAAGGAACATGTGATTTCTGAAGAGATTACTGCCACTGGAGAGAATTTAAGCACTTTACACAGAGACAATGGGAAAAAGGTTTTGAGGGAATCTCAGGAATCATCAAGACCCCACCAATGGAAGGCTCTAGGATATAACAGTGGAAACTTGTTTGAAAAAGGTCTCTTTGAGAAGAGGCCTTGAGGGCACTCTGCTCACACAGGGTAGCATAAGAAGACCCGCAGGATCCTATTCACCATACTCAGCTGCCCCAGGCACTTAAAAGCCACTGAAGCCCCAGTTCAAGGGGGCCTGGCTACTGCTGGAGCTGGCAGCAGACCTTGGCATTACCCACATGGTGTTGGTTTTGCAGAATGCAGGATACTGGAGTGAAGCAGTCATGGAGGTGTCCATTGAGACTTCAAAGGAAGGTCTTGGTGGCCAGGCCATGTGTGTCGTGGTCAGAATCCCTGTAGGAAGACCAACCAGGGACTGAACCTCTGAAACTGCAAGCCAGATAAACTTGTCCTCCTCTAAATTGTTCTTGTTAGGCATTTGGGTACAGCAATGAAAAGCTTACCAACACACCTATCAACAGTATTATGAGGTAAGAGTTCTCTTTTGCACTTTATAGATGAAGAAATGGAGTATCAAAGGACTGAAGCTATGTGAGCTATAAAGGTTGTAAGTGGTGGAAGTAGAATTCAGTATGACTGCTTCACTTTGAGATTAACCCCAGGTTGTTCACTAGTTTAGGTGCCAAGAAACTGCTTTACTTCTTATAAAAACTCAGAAAAATATATAGAAGAGAAACAGTGGCATCATGCTTAAAAATGTACCAAAAAATTAGAGAGCTACTAGGAGGTTACCATCTGCAAATCAGGAAAAGAGGTATGCCTTTGATCCAAATGGAGCAACAGTGGGTATATAAGTTGAAAAGAAAGAAGGAAGGAAGGAAGGAAATAAAGAAATAAAGAAAAGAAAGAAAGAAAGAAAGAAAGAAAGAAAGAAAGAAAGAAAGAAAGGTATGAGTCCTCAATAGAAAGACTGTACATATGTTCATATGTGTATCAGCATCTCAGCATTCCTCTTTCAGTTATTTCTCTGCAGAGCTCTTCAGTAAAATTATCTAATGGATGATGTTATATTGCTCTCTTAGCCAGGTGTCAATAATGGGGTCAATAAACCAAGCAGGTTGTGTAGGACAAAGCCAGGGTTCGTATAGATGGGAACTCCCAATTAGAAAGAATGGCTGCAGGAGGGAGAAGAGTTCATGCTGGAATGGTGCTCACCCAGCATTATGGAGAGCTGACCTCAGGCAGGAAAGTCGGGCAGCAGGTGAGCCCCAATCATGGAGGGTTCTGGTCTCTTGCATCAAAGAGTACATCAGGCTGAATCTTGGAACAGAAGAAATACTAGTCCATAGCCACATTTTTTATTCCTAGAGCAGCAGGCTCGCTCTCTCTCTCTCTCTCTCTCTCTCTCTCATTCTGTCTCAGAGGCATTGCTTCTTTATTGTAGAGTCTATTAACATGGGTACCCAAAGGTGAGAATTGGATATGCTCCTCCAGATGGAGTCTACATCTCCCTTTGGATTTAGAGGGCTGGCTTCAAGGTCATAAGGATGTCTTCTTCCTTCTCACTGCAAATCAGTTAGTATCCAGGAATTCTCTTTCTCCCAGTTTATGTTGAGTTTGGAATCTTGGGTTTGCAGTTGAGCCTTTCTACCTGAGCCTTTAATCTTCAACTCTGTTTTACCCATGCCTTCTTTTAATACCTTATTGTCTAAAACCACTGAAATCTTCTCATTCAAAAATGGTTTTTAATCCAGGCATGGTGGCACATGCCTGTAATCCTAGTACTTGGGAGGCTGAGACAGGAGGATCTCAGTTCCAGGACAGCCTCAGCAAGTAGTGAGACTCTCAGCAAACTAGTGAGACCCTGTTTCAAAACAAAAAATAAAATTGGGCTGTTGGGGTGCATCTCAGGGGTATACTGCCCCTGGGTTCAATATCCAGGAACACACACACACACACACACACACACACACACAGGTTTTTAAAAAATCTCCTTGAAGAATCAGTATAGTAAAGGCATCAATTCTCCCCAATTTGATTGGTAGTTTTAATGCAGTTCCTATTAAAGTCTTAGTAAGACTTCTCTTGTAGACATAGCAAGCTTATACTAAAATATATACAGCAGAAAGGCAAAAGACTTAGAACAGGTAATACAATTTTGAAAAAGAATAAAGAATTCATTTTACCTAATGTTGGGGCTTATTATACAACTATAGTAATTGAGACAGCTGATCATGGCAAAGAGAAAGACACAGAACAATAGGATAAAACAGTGAACCTAATTATAGAACCATATAAATATAGGCAATTGACTTTTCACAAAGGCACATAAAGATAGCCTAATTTTAATAAAAGGCTTTTGGACATCCATAGGCACAAAACAATAAGAACAGCTGAGTCTTGATCACAACTTGTACAAAAATGAACTCAAAATAGTTCACAAATTTAAATAAAAATAGTAAAGCTGCAAAAAAATTTAAAAAAGGAAAAATAGGATGAAAATTATCAGATTCTAGGGCTAGACAAAGAATTTTAAACTTGACATTGAAAGCATGAGCAATAAGAGGAAAATTAATAAATTGAACTTCATCAAAAACTTTTAATTTTCCTCTGTGAAATACCTTTTCATGAGGATGAAAAGAGAAACTACTTATTGGGAGAAAATATTGACAAACCACAGATCTGACAAAGGATTAGTATCTAGGATATATAAAGAACTCTGAAAACTCAAGAGAAAAGAAAACTAACAAAATGATCCAATTAGAAAATTGATAAAATACATTAAAGGCATCACACACACACACACACACACACACACACACACACACAAGCACATGATGGTAAAAAAAGACATGCTCCTCTTTAGTAGCTATTAGGGAAATACAAAGTAAAACCACAGTGAAATATCGTTACATACCTATTAGAATGACTATAATAAAAACAGTGAAAATACCAAATTCTGACAACAATGAGGAACAAGTAGATCACTCATTCTGTGTCAGTGAGCATGTAATATGATGCCAGAACTTTGGAAAATAGTTTGACATTTTCCTGTGAAATTAAACATATAACTACTATATAACCCAACAATTGCACCCTGACATTTATCCTTGAGAAATTAAAGCTTATGTTTATGCACAAACCTGTACATGCATGCTCATTACAACTTTATTCATAATAGGCAAGCATATAGACAACCTAAATGTTCTTCAGCACATAAATGGTTAAACAACCTATGGTATGTCTATACCATTAAATACTGCACAGTAATTAAAAATAAGAATGAACTCTGGCTATACACAGGAACTTATAAGAATCTCAGAAGAATTACGCTGAGTGAAAAAAGCCAATATAAGGATATTATTTACTATGTGATTCCATTTATGTAACAGTCTTGGAATAATACAATTTTAGAGAAGGAGATTTATTATTGCCAAGGCTTTAGATTGGGGTAGAGAATTAATAGGTATTGCTATAAAGAAATAGTGCAAAGCCTTGTAGTGTTAAAATATTCTCTCTTGATTTGAATGTGGTGATCGAAGTTATGGAAATCTTTACATGTGGTAAAATTTAAAAACTATAAATATACTCTCACAAAGTTCATATATAACTTATGAAACCTCAATGTGCTCTATGAATTATACCAATGTCAACTTCTTGATGTTGACATTGTATGACATTGATTTATAGAAGATAGCACCATTGGGAAAGGTTGGGCAAAAGATACCTGGGACCTCCTCCTACATTATTTTGTAACTTCCTATGAGCCTATAATTATTTTAAATTAAAAAAATAAAAATTCCTTTGAGCATGGTGCCTCTACAAATGATCCTTATATTTGTCTTCTATGAAAGAGAGCCTATATACTTGCCTCCTATGTTTCTTTCATTTATTAGTTCTATTGCTTATAATCCTATTTCCTGCCTATCAATTCATTTTAATTATATTCTTGAGGTCTCTTGCGATGCTGTGGTCTCTTAGTCTTCTAAAGAGATTTTCTTCATGTGGTAAATAGTCACCAAACTCCATTCCAAAGAACACTAATTTGATGAAATGTAATTGGGTAGGAAAATGGGGAGCAATTTCCAAAGCACTGAGTTATTCAACTTACCTTACTACTAAAATTCTGGGAATAAACAACAGTAATAAGGTGACTTATTCTATGAATCTCTGCGAATCTGTCAGAACTTAAAGCAATCTCCAAACTATCTTTCCACACAAGCCTTTCCTACAAGGAACTAATGCATGGCACAGGTATTTCACAAGAGACCAGTTTTGGAAATTTTTCTATGGAATATATAGTCCCCGCTCTACACCTACACACACTTAAACATCATTCTGTTTATGCATTTTCTCTGACCTTTGTGTTTCTCCATGATTCATGCTATCTGTTCTATTGATATCTCCCTAAAGACTCATTATTATATTTCACCCTAGCAACCTTCCATCCCATTTTCCAAACTCGAATCCTTATTTTTTACAAGATTCGGTTTTCAGGACTCGTATGTCTTCATTCTGCCTGCCCCTTCTTGGTGCCCATTTTCACTTATCTCTATGAAGCACCTCCGAAGCCTGTCTCATTAGCCAGATGTTGCCCTTGTAATTCACACCCATATATCCAATCCACAGTTGGAGATCTCCAAACAAACCTGCCTAAAATTGAATGGCGACCTCCCTAATTTTGGTCTTTTTTTATATCAGATTCCTCATTTCAAGAAAATCCACCTCCACCAACCCATTCACCTAAGTGAGATAACCACGGGTTGTTCGGCACATGCTCTTCCCCCTCTCCAAATAGTAGTGTGAGAACTAGCATTTATAGAGGATCAGTACCTTCCCTGTAAATTAGATCTTATATACCCCTTCTATTAAGAAAAAACAGATTTAGATATTCACAGGAAAACAAATTTAGTGAACCTATATGATGAACCAATATCTTGTGATATCGAAGATCTTATTCTTTTCACTTAATTGCTCTACCTCCTCTAAATTCAATCTTTCAGAAACATTTAATGGACATCCTCCCTTTTCCATTTTCTCTGAAAATCTCTTGACTTCTTTCTTAAACATTTACAATGGCCTCTGAGCTTATCTACCTCCATCCTTTCCCTTCTTCAGTTACTATTTCAAACCACTAACATTTTCATGATCTTAAGAAAAATTTGTTGGCTCCCACTGGATACTGAATAAAGTTTACAATTTTTAGCTTGGTGTTAAAAATTATTTACAATATGTCTCATCCTCTATGTCCATCTGTATATTTAAAATTGTACCATTTATTTTTTTCCAGTCCAACTCTCTCCTTTTTAGCTTATTATTTATATCTATCCCTTTGGTTTATACATGTATTTACTGAAATAAAAATTTCAGGATTGAAGGCCTTAGATCCTGGTCCCAGAAAAATCTAGCTTGCTAAATACCTTTTAAAAAATTGTATTAAATAACCTAAAGAACTATCAATAACATATGTGGGAAGAAAAACAGACAGGAATAAGTATGCTAGCAAGAAAAGATTGATGTGAATTCAAATGCTTGCCCACATTCATATCTAGAGTTGTAAAAGGATGGGTGGAAAGATAGCTGTGTTGATATAAGCGTACATAGATGAATAGTCACCAGATCACAGTGTGTGTTATAAAACAATATTTTAAAATGTAGGAAAAATAACTAACTTCTTTCACTACCCAGCCTGAAATACCAAATGAGGAGAGTTGCCTTTGGTAAACTCCTACTTATTAAAGCATGGAGACCCTAGGACTATTCAAGCCTTAATTCTCACATTGCCTCTTTGTATTAGTCAGGGTTCACTAGACTAACAGAATTCACAGAATGAGTATATGGAAAAAGGGATTTACCAGATCAGCTTACAATGTAGTCCCGAGTTCCAAATGCACATGGAGAGTAAGAGGAACCAGTAGCTGGTCGAGCCGTCTAAAAGCTCTTCAGAGAAACGATGGTGAAGTTTCAGTTTGAAGGGCTGGAGGCCGACGATCTCAGACTAGAGCAGAAGATCAAGAAGCTCTTCAGAGAAACAGCAAAGTTGGAGGCCGATGATCTCAGACGAGAGCAGATGCGTTTTCTTCGGAAAGAGTCACGCATCCCTCTACGCAGCTTTCTCCTTCTTTTATCTAAGTCCTGCACCTATCAGAACCCTGCTGCCTACATTTAGGGTAGGACTTTCTGTTTAATCTGCTGTTACACACCCAAAGTCACATGATCTTGGGTGTGTCATGATCCTGTCAAGTTGACAAATTAGATTAACTATCACAAATCCACCCCTTGTCAACTTGACTCCTAAACTGTGTCTTTTTAAATCATATTAATCTTCAAATAAATACAATAACATTATCAAAATCTCGCCTAACGTGATAAAGCTATCCCACGTACAACCGGAAACACACCAGTCACTTCCCCTGAATAGAAGGCAGGGCTTTCTTTTCTTATTTTTATTTTTATTTTTATTTTTTGCGGTACCAGGGATTGAACCCAGGGGCGTTCTACCTCCGCGCTACACCCCTGGCCTTATTTTTTATACTTTATTTTGAAACCGGGTCTCACGAAGTTGCGGAGGGCCTCACTAAGTATAGAGAGGGGGAGAGAGAGAAAGAGAGAGAGAGAGAGTGAGCTGAGGCTGGCCACGAACCCGTATCCTCTGGTCTCCGCCTCCCAAAGTACTGGGATTACAAGCGTGTGCCACCATGCCTGGCGGAAGCAGGGCTTTCTGAGTGATACTTATTCCTAATACTTAAGTATTGATATAAAGTCCATCAGTGTTATATTACATGATAGAGAAATAAGGGAGGAGATAAGATAAAGATATCTGCTTAACACATATAAATATATATATACAAACATATTCTTAATGGAATAATAAGAATATTTATAGCAATTGCAATCATCATTTCTGTAACTGGTCTCGTGGCCGTAGTTGGTACTTATAATTACCTTCTTCTACTACCCATTCTGTATTTCCTCTACCTTCAGCCAGCACTTCGGCAGGTCTTGGTTCTTTACCCAGAGGGGTGACCATACCTTCATTCCTGGAGGGTCTGAGACATTTGCCATCCTGTCCGGATTAGGTTGTTGCAGTTTTCCATTGATTTTAATAACAGGACATGGCAATACTAGGAGATGCCCTAAGGAATCTCCTGCTTTCCAGGTATACTTTTCCTTACTCCCATTGTGGAGTAATAGTCCAATTTCCCCTTGGTAATCTGGATCAATAACCTCAGCCAGCACCATAACTCCATTCTGATCCTGTTGACTCAAAGGCATGAGGAGCCCAAAGTGGCCAGGGGGAAGTCTTAACTTCCAGTTTAATGGAATCATTGTTGTGCCTCCTGGTGGAAGCATTCCTGCTTCTGGAACTAAGATCTGGAGGCCAGCAGAACATAAGGTTGAGGGACAGGAAGCAAAAATTTTCCTAGTGGGTCACTAGGGGTAATGGTGAGTGGTACCATTCCCGTTTCCAGCCTTTGATTCCTGGACCCGTGAATTCTGGCTATAGGGGAAACAGGACCATAGAGCAGACGCTGATTTAGAGAATATACAGCCTTCTGGAGAACCTTGCCCCAGCCTTGCAAAGTATTGCCACCTAGCTGACACCGTAATTGAGTCTTCAAAAGGCCATTCCACCGTTCTATCAAACCAGCTGCTTCAGGATGGTGAGGAACATGGTAGGACCAGTGAATCCCATGAGCATGAGCCCATTGCCGCACTTCTTTGGCTGTGAAGTGAGATCCTCGGTCAGAAGCAATGCTGTGTGGAATACCATGGCGGTGGATAAGGCATTCTGTAAGTCCACGGATGGTAGTTTGGGCAGAACTTTTACATGCAGGGAAAGTAAATCCATACCCAGAATAAGTGTCTATTCCAGCGAGGACAAAGCGCTTCCCCTTCCATGATGGAAGGGGTCCAATATAATCAACCTGCCACCAGGTTGCTGGCTGATCACCTCGAGGAATGCTGCCATATCAGGGGCTCAAGCATCGGTCTCTCTGCTGACAGATTGGGCATTCAGCAGCGGCTGTAGCTAGATCAACTTTGGTGAGTGAGAGTCCATGTTGCTGAGCCCATGCATACCCTCCATCCCTGCCACCTTGGCCACTTTGTTCATGAGCCCACTGGGCAATGACAGGGGTGGCTGAGGAAGGAGGCTGACTGCTATCCACAGACCAGGTCATCCTATCCACTTGTTTGTTAAACTCCTCCTCAGCTGAGGTCACCTTTTGATGGGCATTAACATGGCACACGAATATCTTCACATTTTGTGCCCATTTGGAGAGATC
>PVJS01033161.1:0-13312 GCA_004027185.1 Glis glis | reverse complement strand
ATAGGGCCGGGGGCGTAGCACAGAGGTAGAATGCAATCCCCGGTACCGCAAAAAAAAAAAATAGGGCTGGGGTGTAGCCCGGAGGTAGAATGCCCCTGGGTTCAATCCCCGGTACTGCCCCCCCCAAATACATATACATATATATATAATATATATAAAATAAACATAAATATAAATGTGTGCGTATATATATATATTTAACAGTGAAAGTTCCAGATGGAGAACCCCACCAAAGCTCTCGCTCAGGAGGTGCCTGCCCTTCAGCCTGGAACCAGCCTTCAAAGTTATACTCACATCTCCACATTCCAGCTTTGGCTCTGAGTGTTGAAATACCCCCAGCTAGCAGCATTCTGGTCGGACATGAGGGGTCTGGGCAAGCCGCACAGCATGGCTACCACATAGTCTTGGATGGTGCCAGCTGCATCGTAGGACTTCAGGAACTCTGGGCTGTTTTCACACCAAAAACAATTCAACTAGGTTTAGTATGGATGCAGAAGCACATGCCGCACCTAGCTGTGGGCAGAGAGGACGTAACATGGTCCAGCTCGGGCACAGCCACACCCCACTCACTGTGGCTCAAGTCCAGTTGGGCCCTGGAGTAAGGACTTCCCAGCCTGCTTAAACAAAGTCATCCCAGGTCAGCCCTAGGGGAGGGGACTTTGGGGAAGAAGCACTAGGCCAGGAAAAGCAGGACATGGCCTTCCTCAGCAAGCCTGCAGTCCTGACCCCACTGAGAACTCACCTTGGCAAGTCACTTGCCCTCTATGACCCCTTCTCTCCTGCTCCTGGTTAGAACTGGATAACCAATAGAGAGCCCTCTGCAAAATGGAACCATTCTGGACCAAATCCAGGTCTTGTGATAGCACCCTGGGCCAGGCCATGCCCACTGAGGCACAGTTCAGCAGGTGAAGAAATGCTGACCAACCAGAGTTGTAGCCCCCTGCCCTCTGTCACCGCCCTTCCCCCCAGAAATCCAGCACTGGTTAAAAGAGCAGTTTCCATACCTATTTTTCAAAAGCCAGAAGATGGTCGCACAGCCGAACCCTGTAGCCACACTGAGATGGGACGCCGGCTGGGGCAGAGATGCCAAGAACCCGCTACTACACCGGCCATCCTGCCATGTGACCAGGTGGCTCACAGCTCTGGGCTTGAACACAGGGGCAGCCCCTCCCTCCATCCATTCACAGCCTGGAATGAAGGAAATGACCAAACTGAAGAAAAGAGCACCCAGTGGGCAGCAGCCCCCCCCATCCTCTCTCTCTTCTCTCTCTCTCTCTCTCTCTCTCTCTCTCTCTCTCTCATCTCTCTCCCTCCCTCCTAGCTGCCATGTGGTGAACACCTCTTTTATGCTGTATGCTCTCCACCATGATGTTCTGTCTCACCAGAGGCCCATAACAGTGGGGCCGAGCAAGCATAGACTGAGACCTCTGAAACCATGAGCCAAAATAAACCTTTCTTCCTCTATGTTGATTTTCACAGGTATCTTGTCATAGCAATGGGAAGGTAACAACACCATGTTTACTTCATTTATCTCTTATAACATCTTCTGGAATTTTCTCCATTCTTATCTAAATATTTCATCCAAAACTGTTTCCAGCCGAGCTGGGTATGGTGGTGCACACCTGCAGTCCCAGCTACTCAGGAGGCCAAGGCAGGAGGACTGCAAGTTTGAGGCCAGTCTGGGCCATTTAGTGAGACCCTATCTCAAAATAAGAAACAAAAAGGGCTAGAGATACAGCTCAGTGGTAGAGCACTTGCCTGGCATGTACAAGGCCCTGGGTGTGATCACCAACACCACACACTTCTGAGTTACACCCCCAGCCCTATTTTTTATTCTTTATTTTGAAACAGGGTCTCACTAGGTTGTGGAGGGCCTCACTAAGTAGCTAAGGCTGGCTGTAAACCTGCCATCCTCCTGTCTCAGCCTCCCAAGTACTGGGATTACAAGCTTGCGCCACCACGCCCGGCCAAAAATAGAATTTTACTGGAATATATGAACCCCTTCAGTCTGAGGTGTTCCATCTTATTTTGTCAAGTACGGGAAATTTTTCCCCATTATTTCTTCACATATTTCCACTCCTATTTTTCCCTTTCTGGTTCTCCTATTATGTTGTTGCTAGTGCTTCTATTTGTATCTCTTGGCTTATATATATATGTGTGTGTGTGTGTGTGTGTGTGTGTGTGTGTGTGTATTCATACTTTTTCATCCTTTCCTTCTTTCTCCTGAGAGATCTCCTTAATCTGATCTTTCATTCTCCACTGTGTTCTAAAGTTCTATCCATTCTGCTACTAATCTCATATATTATCATCTTTGTTTCAACTGTGGTATTTTTCAGACCTAACATTTGGTTCTTTTTATGTGTTCTTTTGTTGTATCCTTGCTAATATCTTCCTTCTATATAGTCTAGCATATCAAGCTAATTCTTCGTGTGTCCCATGTTAAAAGTTTTGCCTCTGATACAATCTTCATCAAATAACCCAGCACACCAGGCGTGGTGGCGCACACTTGTAATCCCAGTACTTTGGGAGGCAGAGACCGGAGGATCCGGGTTCGCCGCCAACCTCAACTCTCTCTCTCTCTCTCTCTCTCTACCTACCTACCTACCTAGTTAGGCCCTCTGCAACTTCGTGAGACCCGGTTTCAAAATAAAGCATAAAAAATAGGGCCGGGGGTGTAGCGTGGAGGTAGAACACCCCTGGGTTCAATCCCTGGTATCACACACAAAAAATAAATAAATAACCCAGCACAATGTTTTCCTTGTGAAATGGTCATGCTCTTCAAATGTCTTGTTATCCTGGCCTTTGAGCTCATTTTCCGCTAGGGATACTGGGAACTGTGCCAGGCAATGGCGGTGGGCCCAGCCTCAGTTCCTGCCAACCCAGTGACCCAGGGAAGGATGCAGGAGTCCTGGGGAGGAACCACAGGCAAATCCACAGCTAATCCAAGTCCATCCCACAAAATATCTTCTCAGGCCAAGACTTCCCATCTGCCCCCCAAGAACAATGTTGTGAGGATCCTTAGTTTATAGGTCACCAGCCCTAGAATTTAAGGAAAATAACTTATTTTCCCTGCTGCCTCAATTTTATCCCTGAAGACACCTGAGTTTTTGAGGGTATGGGATCAGGTGACCATGGTGACCCCAGGGAATCAGCAGTTCTCCTCCTGGCTTGTCTTCCCACAGTCAGGGCTGGCTGCCTCTTGCCTAGACCCAAACAATCAACCCACACACACCAGCTCAAAGGAACCCCATCACCCCAGGGCTTCTTACATTGTACTGCCCTTTTCTTGGTGTTTCTCCTCTTCTGATTCCTCTGAAATGGGTCTTAGGGGCAAGAGCCAGCAGTGGTGCCAGCTCAGCATCTTGGTGGCAACTGTATCAGGAAGTCCAGAGGCAGCACTTAGAGCTCTGGTTCCTTGCATCTTAGTGGCTCTTCCTATTTACTCTCAGGCTAGTAGCAAGTGGAAGAGTTGGAGTTAGGGTTAGGGCTGTGTGTGTTGTGTGTTGTGTGAGTAGGGTTGTGTATATGTGAATCACTCAGAACAGTGCCTGGCACATAGTGAGTGCTCAATAAATGATGATGGTGATGACGACGATGACGACGATGGTAATGAACTTTAGTTCCCATTATAGTTTGGACCTTTTATGTCCCCCAAAGGCTGGTGTGTTAAAGGCTTGGTTCCCAGCTTAGTGCTGTTAAGAGGTGGTAGAAACTTTAAGAGGTGGGGCCTAGACGGAGGTCTTTAGGTCATTGGGGGAGTGCTCTCAAAGAGGATTATGAGACAATAGCCTCTTCACTTCTTGGCCACGAGGTGAGCAGCTTTTCTCTAATGGCTGATGCCAACATGGCCCAAAGCAACAGGGCCAGCCAATCATGGACTGGAACCTTCAAAACTGTGAGCCAAAATAAAACTTTTCCCTGTATAAATTAATTGTCACAGAATAGCAAAAGAATGTTGACATGAAGGGCCAGTCTAGAAAAGTTAACAGCAGTTGAGGATGTCCCAGATCTACTGGGTGGAGGTAAGAATCCAGCCACCACTACAGAATAGTGCATATAAGGGCCACGCTGAACAGACATCACAGAAAGATGTTTCCCTGACTGTGTCTGATCGCAGATCCCAGATTTAGGAGCCAAGGCCATTGTATTTTCTTATAAATTTGCTCATGGAGAACCAAAGAAACAGGTTAACTTGCCCATCCCCACCTAGTTCCAGGCCAGGAAACATCCATCCATCCATCCATCCATCCATCCATCCATTCATTCATTGATGCTAACTGCATGATATATTTATTGAGTAACTAAGTATATTAGGTGCTAGTTCTAGTCTCTGAGAATACAGCAATGAACAAGGAGGAGTCACTGCCTTCATGAAGCCTGTATGCTAGAAATGGAGACAGAATATAAACAAGCAAATTTATCTGTCGTACCAGTGCTTTTAGTTGCTGTGAAGAAATGTGCAGCAGGGTAAGGATAAAGAGTGACAGGCTGCTGGGGGTGGTCAGGGACATCCTCTCTGAAGCGACATGTGAAGGGGAGATTTGAATGGAGTAAGGGAGTGAGTCTTAAAAATAGCTGGGAAGCCGGATGTGATGATGCACACCTGTCAACCCAGTACTTGGGAGGCTGAGACAGAAGAATCACAGGTTCATGACCAGCCTCAGCAATTTAGCAAGGCCCTCCACAACTTAGTGAAACCCTGTTTCAAAATAAAAAATAAAATAGGGGTGGGGTTGTAGCTCAGAGATAGAACATACCTGGGTTCAATCCCGGTAGCACACACACACACACACACACACACACACACACACACACAAATACCTGGAGACAGTTGTGTTGCAGGTTGATGGACTAGTGAGGGCAAAGGTCCTGAGGGAGCTTGTCAAGCAAACAAGCTTGGTTAATAGTCCTGGTCAATACCCAGCACAACATGGAGGCTTTGGGGATCATGTGCCTGTAACATCTGCAACAAGGGGTCCCTAAAACTGGACCATTGCAGTTTTTTTCAATCCCTTTATCTGCTTCCAAAATTCTTTTGACCCTGTTTTTAATTTTTTGAACTGTAATTGTATTATAAAATAAAAATAGAACACTTACCATGTACCAGGTATTGTTCAAAACACCCTGAAAATAGCAACTCATTTAATCTACATGGTAACTTTATAAGGCAGTGTGGTAATTATCCCCATATAAGGAAAAAAAAACATGATGCTTTTAGAATTTTCCCAAATTCACAGCCGGGCATGGTGGCACACACTTGTAATCCCAGTACTTGGGAGGCTGAGACAGGAGGATTACAGGTTGGCCAGCCTCAGCTATTTAGGCCCACCGCAACTTAGTGACCCTGTTTCAAAAATAAAGAATAAAAAATAGGGCTGGGGGTATAGCTCAGAGGTAGAGTGCCCCTGGGTTCAATCCCCAATACTGCAAAAATAAATAAATAAATAGATAAATAAATAAAATTTTCCCAAGTTCACACAGCTACTAAGTGGTAGAATCAACATTTAAATTTAGGCTATCTGAGCCAGGCATGGTGGTGCACACCTGTAATCCCAATATTTGGGAGGTGTGGACAGGAGGACCGCAGGTTCGAGGCCAGTGTATGATAACTTAGCAAGACCCTATATCAAAATAAAAAAGAGAGTGGGAGGTATAGCTCAGAGATAGAACATCTCTGGGTTCAATCACCAGTACCACAAGCTTAGGCTGTCTGTTCTAGGATCTGATCAAATGGCTAGTTCCTTTTCTTTATATCTTTCTTTTCTTCTGGTAAAGAATATAAGATAAACTGGGAGTGGTGGCACACGCTTGTAATCCCAGTACTTGGGAGGCTGAGACAGGAGGATCGCAGGTTCGTGGCCAGCCTTGGCAACTTAGTGAGGCCCTCCAAAACTTAGTGAGACACTGTTTCAAAAATAAAGAATAAAAAATAGGGCTGGGGGTGTAGCTCAGAGGTAGAATGCCCCTGGGTTCAATCGCCAGTACCACACACAAAAAAAAAGAATGTAAGATAGATAAGTAGAAAGATAGGTTTTCTTTCCTGCAGTACTGGGGATTGAACCTAGGGTTTGTCCCTTTTAAAGAAAAAGCATTTAAATGTTAAAAAAAAATTTAAAGACATCCCCAAACTTTTTGATTTCTTACAATCCAGTGGGTGGAAAACGATTTCTCATTGCTGTTTCCATCTGCACTGCCCTAATTACTAATGACACCGAGCACCTTCTCATATGCTTATTAGCCACTGTATTTCCTCTTCTAGGAATGCCTGTTGGGACCCTTTGTCCGTTTGTCTTTTCTGTGTTGTTGCTTCCTTTTTTGTACTGATATCTGTCATTTGTCTCCTCTCTACCAGCAAATCTTTCCCTCCTGTCTGCGGCTCACCTTTTAGCTTTGCTTTATGATTCCCATTCCTCTCCTGCTTTCACTGAGCCTGAAAGTAGAATCTGAAAACAGGTCTAACCACAGGCCTCTCAGAAGATACTAATCACTCCCTCTCCTCCAACCTGCTGGCCTGTGTCCTCACCGAAGCACTTAGCTCTCTACTCAAGTTACTGGTGCCCTACTGCTTCGGCTATGTTCTGGAAGGTAGAGGCTTCAGCTGCTCATTTCTATATCTCCCTTGGGGCCCAGCACAGGACCTTCAATGTTGTAGGTACTAAAAAACAAACTGAATTAAGTCTGCCGTGGAAAGAGCACAGCTTGATCCCAAATACGATTTCCAAATTGTTTCGGTGATCATCATCATCAAACAGTGGCTTTCCTCCTTCCCAGAAACTAAAAACAAAACAAGGAGGCAGCGGGCTGGCTCAATGAAATATTAAGCAGCTCCTTCCTACGATGTGGCTGATGGTTTGTGGGGTCGGTACAAAGTCCAGGAGACCAGCAGAAAGGAAGATGTGTGACCAGACCACAATCATTAGCTCTCTCCTGTCCTCTTTGGGAAGGGTTTTAGTATTAAAAGGACATTTATTCTCGCTAATGCAAAATTAAGGAGTTTAAAAAGCTTTTACAACCTAGATTCCCTCTGAGAGGTCGGCTCTGATGCCCTAATCAGCCTTCTGCTCCTACCACTGCTTGGAGCCAAGTAGCTCCCTTGGTCCCGACTGGCCTGACAATGGGCATCGGAGGGAAGGGAGGAGGGAGAAAACCTACCTTGTCTTCTGTAGTTACCTAGCCCTGATCCGGCAGTGATCAAAGGACTCATCCCTAGATACCAGTCACTCTAACAAGCCAGTCACCACTCACTCAGCCCAGGGGACTCAGAATCAATGACTCTTCAGGCAGAAAGGGGTGAGTCTAGCCAGGCACAGTGGCACACGCCTGTAATCCCAGTACTTGGGAGGCTAAGATTGGAGGATTGCAGGATAAAAAGGGTTGGGGGTATAGTTCAGAGGTAGAATGCCCTTGGGTTCAATCCCCAGTGCAAAAGAGAGAGAGAGAGAGAGAGAGAGACAGACAGACAGACAGACAGACAGAGAGACAGAGAGAAGTCTAATGTAATAAAGAATCCTTTATATCCCCTCAAAGTAGCCCCCATCCTTTGCTTCCTTTGCTTAAAGTACCATGTACGGGGACCGGGCATGGTAGTGTACACCTGTAGCCCTAGCTATTCTGGGCTTCACTTGATCCCAGAAATTGGAGACTAGCTTGGGCAACATAGTGAGACCCCATCACATACAGATGCACACATGTATGCACGCACGCACACACACACACAACCCACCTGCACTCAAATACTGATTTTGTTGAAGCCACATGATAGATATGTGTTGGTTCATAATACTATTCTCACAATTTTATATCTAATTTTTTATCATTCAAAAAACAATTTAATGTCTAGCATTAACAGAGAGCTTGTGACTTCCTATAGGAGCCTAATCCTTCCTTGGACATTGTGTTAGGAAGTCCCTACCTTCACTGAGCTATCGCACCCTCCTGTGGCTCTGTGTCTCCTTTTATTGGTGCATTATAGTCTCACACCATAATGTAGTTCATAGTGATAGCGACATACATTCACACAGCATTTGGTGGACTTTCCCCAGCTCCCTCCCCATTCCCCTCTTTTCCCATACAGGGTATTGAGATTGACATTGGTATTCGCACAAGTGTACATAATGTCGATGGAAGTGATTCCATCATTGATCCTCTCTCCCCCTCCTTTCCCTAGACCACCTCCCTGGCTCCACTGGAGTTCCTCCTCCATTATCTGAAGTCTCTCTGGTATCCTGATTACTCCTTAGCTTCCACATATGAGAGAAAACATATGACCCTTCACTTTCTGTGACTGGCTAATCTCACTTAGCATAGTGTTCTCCAGGTCCATCCATTTTCCTGCAAATGACATTATTTTATTCTTCTTTATTGCTGAATAGAATTCCATTGTGTATATATCCCATAATGTTGTAATGCATTTATCTGTTGATGGACACCTAGGTTGGTTCCATAATTTGGCCATTGTGAATTGTGCTGCTATAAACATGGATATGCATACATTACTATGATTTTCTGATTTCAGTCCCTTTAGAAAGATACCCAGGAGTGATATAGCAGGATCCCAGAGGCCTTTAAAAGCTCTGTGTCTGAAGTCAGACAGACCTGGGTTCAAAAACTGGAGTCGCCAGTTGCTGCCAGATGATCCTGGTCATATTATTCTAACTTCTCTGAAGTTCAATACATCATCTGTACAATGGTGACAGTCACCTTCATCATAAGGTTTTCAGGGAAGATCAATGAGATCATCCAGGTAACATCCTTGGCCCAGCACCTGGCATGTCATTGTTGTTCTGCTAGTTTAGTCTCTTCTAGGAGTCAAATAGAATAGGTCACTCTCCTGTGGCAGAGCTTCATCAGATGACAGATTAAATAATGCTTTGCAACTGAGTCCTTAAGAAGGATCCTCCCTGTAATTTTTTTAATAATTGAAAATATCTGTGATTATGTAAAGAATAAAAACTATGCCCAAATTCCAGTGTCTCCTCTGTGTCTTGGGATCTTGTACAGTTACAGCTAATCTCTTGGATATTCTGAGACACTGACCCAAAATAAAGAGAAAGCTGCAGAAAATCCTCTGCTGAACCCCACATAAGAAAGAAGAATCAGAGAAGACTCACTCTTTACCTCTGCCTGTTCATAGATGATGTGCTAATAACACGTGAGTGGATAGGTCACTTCCTCATTGCACATTTGAACCAGACATAATGTACACAAAATACAGGGAGCAGCGTGTGTTATTTCATTTTGAGGAGCAAAACACTATTCCCATGACAGGATAACCTGATGCTGCCTCTGCAGCCCTTTTCTTGTTTGTGATTAGCAGCCGCATGAGATCAGTCCCCAAGCCCAGCTTACCTTGGCCTGTTTTCCAAAACACGACACCATGCATCTGTCCTGACACTCCAATGTTCCCAACTTTCCGGAGCTGCTGCTGGGGAAGCGCAGCCAGGCACTCATTTAAGGTTTGGATGATTCTATTCACATCCTGCTCCTGCCCCTGGAAACAGAACAGGACATGTTGGGCAGGGGCAGACAAAAGGGCAGAAGGAGGAGGGCAGGTCTAGAGGATTTTCTGGGGAATGGCGGCCCAGCTCCTTCCACTGGGGGGTCATTTCCAGGGCCTGCTGAAGGGCCTCAGGGGTGACATGTGGGACTGAGGGTTCTTTGCCACCTCTGGGGTAGGACTGTGGCCGGCAAGGGCCCCCTCCAGGCCTTCATGGAAGAGGCGCTGCTGCAGAGGAGGCTCAGCAAATGGCCCAGGCTCTGCCCTCCGCTATGGGTCATCCTGAGCTGAGAAAAGCACTCCCCCATGCTCAGTCAGAGAAATCAGAGAAGAAATCATAGCATGAAGGAAATCACACAAGTGTGAGTACCCGTGGGCCCAAAGTGATTCAGAAGCCTATACAGCCCTTTTCCTATATGGAGGGGGAGGGGGGATAGACAACTATGAGAAGTGTTGATGATAATTAGGGGGAAATATAGAAATCAGCTTGTAAAATGATTCTCTTTGGAATTTGAATGAGCCCAAGGGACAGACATTATCCAGTAATGGAAGTCCATGAAGGGGTAGTCACAGTCCTCAGTCTTCTTTTCTGGGACAGATAATGAAATTACAGGTGGGAATGGAAGGCAATTCTCTTCTCTTTCTAGTACAGTCGTGTGTGTGTGTGTGTGTGTGTGTGTGTGTGTGTGTGTGTGTGTTAGTTACTGGGGATTGAACCCAGAGGCATTCTAGCTCCAAGCTACACCCCCAGCGCTATTTTTTAATTTTTTATTGGAAACAGGGTCTCACTAAGTTGCAGAGGGTCTCACAAGGTTTCTGAGATCCTCCTGTCTCAGCCTCCCAAATACTGGAATTACAGGTGTGCGCCACTGCACCTGGCGTTCCCCACCACCACCAACCATACTTAGGTCACTTTACCACTGAGCTACATCCCCAACCCTTTTTATTTTTCATTTTGAGACAGGGTCTTGCTAAATTGCCCAAGTTGGCCTCAAACTTATGAAGATCCTCCTGCCTCCACCTCCCAAGTAGCTGGGATTGCAGGTATGCGCCACTGCACTCAGGTTTTGTTGGTGGTTGTTTGTTTGTTTGTTTGTTTGTTTGTTTGTTTGTTTGTTTATATGTGGTCTCATTTTGTTGCCCAGGCTAGCCCTGAATTCCTGACCCCAGTGATTCTCCTCCTGCCTCCCTCCACAAAACTGGAACTACAGGTGCACACCCAGTTTGCATTCTGGTCTTAGCACAGATAAGGGGATTCCAGAGAAATTCTCTCCATGTGCTTGGGTGGGGAAAAGAAAGACAAGGTTAGAGGGACTTTATTCTAAACTTGTTTCTGAGGCTTTTTAATTTCCTTTAGATCAAATTACTCAGCATGCCAAAAAAATGCCAAATTTCGGGAGAATCATGGTCTGAGCCCCAACACAGGAGAGATGCCGTCATGAAGGGTCCGAGGCATCGAAGCACTTTGGAATGGGCTCTAGTGTTCTGGTCTGCTCAGGCTTTAGTCTGCCCATCTGGCAGATATTTCTTGAGATCTGTGACAGCCAGACCCTGGACTTGAAACCAAAACCCACCTAAGGGAGGAAACCCAAAGAACATTTGAAGCTCAGAGATAATGGAGCTGGGCTGTGTAATGAAGCGGTAGGAGATGAGGCTGGAGGTGAGGAGAGCCCAGGGCCTCATCCCTGGGCCTGGAGCCCCAGGAGGAGTTAATGGGAGCCCCTGGGGCATTGCGAGAGTATCATCATGGGAGCTCTTCTTTCAGAAGATTAGTTGGGCAAAAACATTAGCTATACAGAGAGAGGCTGATAGTGTAGAGAGATATCCCAGGGTGAAGAGATTGAAGAAAGTCAGGACCACCTTTTCCTGGGGAGCCTTTCTTCTGACTTTTCTCCATCCATCATTTCTCTAAGCAGAATAACATTGAAAGACAAAGTCCTGAGGGTTAAGCAGAATTTAATATCACATTAATATCTATAAGAGTCAAGTGGTCCGAAGAGGCAAGAATTTGAAAGGAATGCAGGATTCAGATAAGTTCAGATTGGGTCTTCACAGTCAGATGGGGGAAACACATTTTGCTATCTTTTATTTGGCCGGGGGAGATATTGGGGGTTGAACCCAGGGGCATTCTACCTCCAAACTACACCCTCAACCCTTTTTTTATGTTTTGTTTGAAACAGGGTCTCACTAGGTTGCTGAGAGTCTAGTTACATTGCTGAGGCTGTCCTTGAACCCCTGATCCTCCTATCTTAGTTTCCTGAGTACTGGGATTACAGGCATGCACCACCATTACCAGCTCATTTTGCTTTCTTAAAAAGAAATGCCAACTCCAGTCAAGCAGTATATCCATATGGGTAGAGTTATAGACTCAACTCCAAAAGTAGGCAATGATGAGATGCAAACCTAAGAAATATGGGCTCTGTGACCACCTCATCCTTTAAAGCATTAAATCCCTGTTAGAGGCCATGACCAGGACCCCAGGGTTTCATCCCATTTCAGTAGATGCCTAGAACACTAGAGCTCATCTTAAAGGGCGTTAAGTGCCTTGGGCCTTTCTTGATGGCATCTTTCCTAAACTGGGGTTCAGAGAAGGATACCCCCCAAATATGGCATGTTGGCATGCTGAGCAATTGGATCTAAAGAAAATCTAAAGGCCTTAAAAGCAGGTTCAGAATCAAGGTCCCACTAACCCTCTAAATCTCATTAAGCTAAGAAGGCCATCACAAAACATTCACTTAGGAAAGTATAATCCACAGCTGGGCATGGTGGTGCATACCTGTAATCCCAGTACTTGGGAGGCTAAGACAGAATGATCACAGGTTCCAGGCCATCCTCAGCAACTTGATGAGACTCTCAGCAACCTAGCAAGACCCTGTTTTAAAACAAAAAAATTAGGCCTGGTGTGGTGGCGCACGCTTGTAATCCCAGTACTTGGGAGGCAGAGACTGGAGGATCCGGGTTCGTGGCCAACCTCAGCTACTTAGTGAGGCCCTCCGCAACTTCGCGAGACCCGGTTTCAATAAAGGATAAAAAATAGGGCCGGGGGTGTAGCTCAGAGGTAGAATGCCCCTGGGTTCAATCCCCGGTACCGCAAAAAAAAAAAAAAATTAAAAGGGGGGGGCTGGGAGTGTAGTTCAAAGGTAGAATGCCCCCCGGGTTCAATCCCCTGCACCACACACAAAAATAAAAATAAATAAATAAATAAATAAATAAGCATAACCCACTTAAATTGTCATGACCTAGATGACACAAATGTTTAAGTAAATTTCAAAGTGGAGCCGGGCGTGGTGGCGCACGCTTGTAATCCCAGTACTTGGGAGGCTGAGACAGGAGGATCCAGGTTCGCGGCCAGCCTCAGCTACTTAGTGAAGCCCTCCGCAACTTAGTGAGACTCTGTTTCAAAATAAAGAATAAAAAATAGGTCTGGGGGCGTAGCTTGGAGGCAGAATGCCCCAGGTGCAATCCCCAGTACCGCAAAAAAAGTAAATAAATAAATTTCAAAGTGGAAAGGTCAAGAATTAAATGTATGTACATGTTTAAAAGAATCATACCTATGTTATTAATATTTGTGCTTAAGGAATCTTGGGGTGCTCAGTATTTTAAGTAAATTTATATGTTTAAGAGAATCTGAGCCAGGTGTGGTGGCGCATGCTTGTAATCCCAGTACTTTGGGAGGCGGAGACCAGAGGATCCGGGTTCACGGCCAGCCTCAGCTCTCTCTCCCTGTCTCTCTCTCTCTCCTTAGCGAGGCCCTCCGCAACTTCGTGAGACCTGGTTTCAAAATAAAGTATAAAAAATAGGGCCGGGGGTGTAGCG
>PVJS01033160.1:20000-22332 GCA_004027185.1 Glis glis | reverse complement strand
AGAGAGAGAGAGAGAGAGAGAGAGAGAGAGAGTGAGCTGAGGCTGGCCGTGAACCCGGATCCTCTGGTCTCTGCCTCCCAAAGTACTGGGATTACAAGCGTGCGCCACCACGCCCGGCTCTGGTTGGTTCTTTTTTGTAATGAGTTTTGTTTATCTTTTCTAACCCTTTCATGTTTCCAGTAAGAGGTTGTGTTGGTTTAAGTTTTATTCTGTTCTATAAACATTGCGTATTCTTTAGGGCAGTGTTTTCTGTTCTGTTAATCTTGGTCTCCCACTTGCGGGCTGTAGCTTTAAGTATCTGGCGATCGCTGGTTGCCTGTTCATATTTTATAGCAAACCAGGAGCAGGTGCTGGTGGGACTTTAGTTCTTACCATAAGGGGTTTGTCCACAGAGGACTTGGCTCTGAGATAACTATGCAGGGAGGCTAGCATAAAACTGGGGGTAGGGGGCATAAATTACAGTTGTCAGATTTAGCAATAGCAGAATGGAACACTCATTATATTTGAATTTCTGGTAAACAAATTTTTAGTATTTTTCTTACAACCTTCCCTAAACACCATTGCGTGAAGGTTTTTGCTTGGGCACAGTTTCTTTTGCGAATCACCCTCTGAGTGCTTGCTTAGGGGCAGAGGCTCGGCTGGTAGGTTTGTGACACATGGGGTAGGTGGGAGGAGACTGTTGTGTGTATACACAGTTTCAATGAATCCTCTTATTTCCAGTGCCATACCTCGCTCCTGTTCTCTGCTAGACCTGACGTTTCCAAGTAGAGCCTGTCTTTGTGGCTCTGTGGCCGTCATGGGCTTCTGTCTTCACTGAGCCACCCTCAAGACATCTCATAGGCCAGCGTTTCAGAGCCAGTGTGCCCAGATGGATCATAAATACATAGCAAAATACTGAAAGCTATCCAGCTTTGAAAGAGACAAAAAATAAATGTATTTTCTGATTCCTTAAAACGTGTACAGTAGTTAAATCTTTAGTTAACATTCTTTGACGTCTTGATTTCGGTGCTTGTGTTTTTAACTCTGGGCAGAGAGCCAGTTGACCCAGAGCAATAGAGAACCCCAGCTTTTCTATTAACTTTGTTGTTGTTTTTTGGCTTGAAAAAGACTCTTTGTTTGGAGAGTGAGTATAAAACATCGAATGCTGCGGCGGCTCACGTCTGCCCACTGGGGTGTATCATGCAGAGCCTTCTGCAAACCCATGTTCATACTTTTTCCCTCCCACATTCGACTGGCCCCAGGGAAATCCCCAGGAGATGTACATGAATTACTGAGGGAAGCTGAGCACAGCAAGACCGGCACCATCTGTCCCTGGATCTCACTCAGCCCCTGGCCCTGCTAGCGTCCAGTCTCATTTTCACATGCCAACTCTCTGGTCCCCCGATCACATAACACCCAGTTTAGGATGAACAGTCATGTCTCACGTTCCTGAGTATCTCAGAGTTAAGTCCCAGTCTCTATCAAGAAGACTGGTAGCAAGAGCACATCTGTTTGGTAAAAGGAGAATGTTTATCTTCCCAAACAGACTGGCATGTCTCCCCAATCCTGCAAGTTTGTCTGGATCTCCTCTCTGGGCTTGTCACTGGGAGAATGTGCCGGTCTGCTCCTCTGAGGACCTGGGGATTAGCGCTTGGTGCTCCAGCCTAACTCCAGCTGCAGGCCACGTTGACTTCAGTGTCTCACTGGGGTCTGGCTCCTACCTAAAGCCTTGCATATTATTTAAGAGTTGAAGGTAGACAAACCTACGGGTATCGTCTCCAAACCCCACCAAAGGCCACCAGATGTTACATCTCTAGTGACAGGGATGCAAGGCAATAGAGGAGTTGAAAGCTTTACCCATAATATCTGAGACCACACAAAAAGGTGCCCACCCTCACTTCTACTCAGCACGGCCCTGGGAGTCCAAGCCAGAGCCATTCGGCAAGAAAAAGAAACAAAATCCCCCCATGTTGAGAAGAAAGAAGTAAGATTATTTCTGAGAACTGAAGACATACTCGTTATACATAACAAACCCTAAAGCCCCCACAGAAATCATTAGAACAAATAAAGTCAATAATGTTTCAGGACACAAGACTAGTCTACCAATATCAGTTGCATTTCTGTACACTGATAAAGAACTATCTGGAAAGGAATTAAGAAAACAACCCCAATCACAACGCCAATGAAAAGGACAAAATATGTAAGATCAAAAGTGATCAAAGGGATAAAGGAATTGTGCGCTGAAAATTATAAAGCGTGAATGAAAGAAATTAGAAAGAAACTGATAAATGGAGAAAAAAACTTACGTCCATGTGTCAGAGGAGGATGTAATTCTTTGTTATTTTATTTCGTT
>PVJS01033160.1:0-15000 GCA_004027185.1 Glis glis | reverse complement strand
ATTTTAAAAACCCCTACAAAACACGTACTGTTTATATGACCTTCCATAACTAATTCCAGTTGGGTTTTGTCAACCAGTCGTAATGCTTATTTTCTTAACAAGAAAGGAACCTTCCCTGTCTTAGAGCAAGAACACTTGGTGCATTAAATGATTACAGCGATTTAAGCCCTGAGTGAACTCGGTTCACCTAAAACATGTTCCTCGGAGTCCCCACCACAGCCAGAAAATGACCCATGACAAAGTCATCCCTGGTATTAGGAACGGTTTAACCTCTCTGTTCTGCTGAGAAATAAGTGGGTATACACGAGTATTCTCTAGAACACACCACATGTGCACACACAGATGCACAGACACACACACACACACACACACACACACACACACACCCTCAATCAGCATAAACCATAACCCACATACATGGTGGCGCCCATGATTCTCTGAGCAAGGCCCCAGTAGGAAAGTTGGGTCTGGATTCCCAGTGGCCTCCATCCTGCAGGCTTCTCCTTTGCTTATGCATGATTTCAGAGGTCTGGAAAAAGTCCTGTGGCTTCCAGGACCGGCCACCACAGCAGATGACTGCTGGTCCTGCAGTCTCCGCAGAGACCTCCGCGGAGTGAGGCTGAAGCTGCTCCGGAGAGCGGAGGGGAGAAGGCTTCTTCTCCATGCAGTGTGCGGAGAGGTGGAGAGAGCCGCTGGTGCACAGGAGGAGAAATGAGAACAAGGAGCTGGCCTGATGGGAGGGCTTGGAAGCCAAACAGAAACCTAACTATGGCACGGGGAGGCCGAGCGAGGAAAGTCCCCGCAGACAAACCGGTGAGCCGTCCGGACTCCTACCAAGACTCCTACAAGCCGGTGAGTCCTCCAGACTCCTACCAAGACTCCTACAAGCTGGCGAGCTGTCCGGACGCCTACCAAGACTCCTACAAGCCGGCGAGCCGTCAGGACTCCTACCAAGACTCCTACAAGCTGGTGAGTTGTCCAGATCCAAACTCCTACCTGAAGAGGAGGAAGGGATTGTTCAGTGAAAGTTATTCCCAGGAAAGTCCACATTACTAGCCAACGGAGGTACCTGTGGATTGAGGTAAGGACGACTTCTTTTACTGGATACGAGTGAGGAATTACAATGGCCACGTAAACAGGATATTATTTCTCTCACCGCGGGTCAGCCCAATGCATGTCTGCCCGTTTTCTTTACTGGCAGCAATTCCTTTTTGAAACCCTGGCTGAGGGTGCTTCCATCTTTGTTCTGAATCTCCTGCTTCCCGGTTAAAATCGTACCTCCTCTGTTAGGTTTCTTGAGTTGACCTTGTTCTGGGGAACCTCTCTTTTCTCTGCTTTTCTTTAACTATGTAGATTAAGGCCAGGTTCTACAGGATAGTAATCAAAATGAGCCAAATGTACATTTCTTTTAAAACACCATGATTACGTCCAGGTTTTCGCCAGAGATTTATCCACATGAATAATTGTCTCCGTTGGCGAGGGCTGCCCCTGGGTGCCATGGATCGGGTGGTTTGAGCAACAGAAGTTTACTGTCTCCTGGTTCCGGAGGCGGGGAGTCCAAGAGCAGGGTGTTGGAAGGACAATTCCTTCCGAGTTCTCTCTGGCGCCTGCTTGGTTTCCTGTAAATCTGTTTTCACATGGCTTTCTTTCCGTGTGCATACCTATGTCCAGTTTTTTTTTTTTTCCTAATAAGGACACTAGTTATTTTAGAAGAGGGGCCTCCTCAACTCCAGTCTGACCGCATCTACACTAATTACATTTGCAATAATCGTATTTTCAAACAAGCTCCACGCCGAGGGTGTGGGAGTGAGGACTTCAGTGAGTAGATTCTGGGCCACACCGTGCAACCCACAGCCGCTGAGCAGGTGTAAAAGCCCAGGAGGAGTTAGAATCTTTAGTCTGAGACTCTGGGACTGGCAAGGGTGTGGCCCGGCTGTCTGGGGGAGATGGGCTCTAGGAGTGGTTGGATACTGCCCATTCCTCTGTCTTAGGGGTTTTGTTTTTGTTTTCTGATGGCAAAGAGAAGGAGAGAGTGTGAAGTGAGAAGACGCTCCCTTGTTATAGTCTTTATTTATTTTTTTTATTTTTTGTGGTACTGGGGATCAAACCCAGGGGTGTTCTACAATCTGAGCTACACCCCCAGCCCTATTTATTTATTTATTTATTTATTATTTGGTTTTCTTTTTGCGGTACTGGGGATTGAATCTAGGGGCATTCTACCTCCGAGCTACACCCCCAGCCCTATTTTTTATTCTTTATTTGGAAACAGGGTTTCACTAAGTTGCGGAGGGCCTCACTAAGTAGCCGAGGCTGGCCGCAAACCCCGATCCTCCGTCTCAGCCTCCCAAGTACTGGGATTACAAGCGTGCGCCACCACGCCTGGCTTCTACCTGGGTTTTTTTGCCTTTAATATCTATTGGTAAGACTGGCTTTCACTTGCTCATGTAGGGGGAGCAAGGCCCAGTCGGGGGACGAGGTAACTGCACGGTCTTCTCCTGCTCTGATCTCTGTCTCTCCTTGGGCACCTTGCTCACTGCTGTGCCACTGGGTTGCTCCCTCACCCTCTGTCCTTGCCAAGGCAAGACGTGCCAGGCTGGCCTGCGGAACACGAGCCACGTGTGCAATCCCAGCTGCCCGGCAGAGGCAGCCAAGGTCCTTTCAGATCAGTGGACAGCCAGCCCACCCCAAGGACACCCACGTCCAAGGACACCCACGTGCAGGTCCAACCAAAACCAGAGAGCTGCCCAACGGTACCAGAGCCCAAGCTATCTGCACCCGGCCACCAAGGCTTTGTGCTACTGTCTTGCATCATGGTGGTAGCAGATCAGGCACCCTGACCCGAGGGACTGGGGCTCTCTGGACAGTCCCAGCTGTTCTTATTCTCGCTGCTCTTTCTCCTGTCTTGGCCACACCCTTCTAGCCTCATTTTAATATGTTTCTCTCTGTTTTTCTGCTTCCCACTTATTTATACTAATATCTTAATATGAAAAAACAGCTTCTTTCAATCATTTTTTTTTAATTAGAGGCACCTCCCTTGTGATAGTTTTCTGGGGAATTAGACAAGAGACTCCTCCAGGAAGACTGGAGCAGGGCAGAAGAAGTCTGAGGTTGTGTGGACCGTCCTCCCACCCCTGGAGTCTGGGTGACCAGAGAATGGTCAGGAGCCAGATGGTCTGAACAACAGGGAGAAAAATGTCCCTGGTTGTGGTTTGGTGGACTAGAAGACACCATGCAGGTTGCTCATCATCCCACCCTGTCCTCCTGACACCCAGTCCCAAGCCACCTTGCACTGTTACCGTAAGAATGTACCCCACGTAACTTCAAAAATATTGTACACCCCTTAATGCAGACTTTGTTTTCTGTATCATTCTATAATCATGAATGTTGTCCAGTGTGCCCCAAAGAAAGCAGGCCCTCGATCAATGTGTATTAATAATGACCATGAAGAAAAATAAGAGGCTGAAGGAAGAAAGACAGATTATATGAAGAAAATCTATAATTAGCTTTCAACCTCTTAAATTTTTTGTCTTCACCTTGGAAAATACACTGTAGATTTAAAGGAATAAATTCAAGTAATATTTCTTCAAGCAACCATTTTTAGAAAAGACTATTAAGGGTGGAATGAACCAATCAACATGAATAATAGATTGCAAAATACACGCAGAAACTACCAAAGTCAAGAATACAAATTCAACTGCCACCTACTGATTATTAAGTCAATGAAGATTATAATTCATGGAAATAAGCAGTAGTTCCATATGCGCAGGACAGAAAGCTTGCTGGAAGGCTGCTGTTGATGTGAAAATCATTGCTTAATGTTAAATTTGCTTTTAATAACTCTTTGGCGGAATGCTACTAGCAATTAGAACACAAAGCAGAATATGTCGCAACAACGTATGTGAACATTTCAGGAATCCGAAGCACATTTCACTTAGAACACTCATCCTTTGACTTATCCTCGGAATTTCCACAGGCTCCCATATTCATTTGGAATTTACATAATTTCTCTAGGCGGTTGATAAAGTTCAGCTATAGGTTCAAAGAAACTTTTAAAAATAACTTCTGTTTTTTTTCTTAATACAGAAGTAGTGCATATTTATCCTAGTCTACAGGGCCCCTTTTAAATTCCTAACGTCTAAAAACTAAGTTCAGTGTTTGCCATTCCGATGATTGGTGTAATACCTGACCTTAATAGAATGGACTTTGGCTTCATGAAAAAACGACATGTAGCTGCGTGTAGTTTAGCCTAACGATAAAGAGAAAGGACACACTGTTGCTGACACCCTCTCCATCTCCATCGTACAATCCCAGCTCCTGGTCCCATACGTGATTCTCATGATATCAAGTATGGAGGAGCAAATATGGCCGCAAAACTTGTCACTGCTCTTCCTGTTGAGAGGCAGAGTCTAACTCCTTTTTCTTGAAATCCAAACTGACTTTAGAGACTTGCTTAACCGGCGGAACATGGTGAGGAGACTTTCTGAGACTTGAGAGGCTAGCTTCTGAAAAGCTGTGCAACTTTAGTCTGGGCCGACAGACCACTGTCCAGCATCTCTGAGCTGCCCCATAAGAACTCTAACCACCTGCATCCCCACACCACAGGTCCCAATCACAGCTCCCCCTGAATCCTGGACAGGGGAGTGAAGCTTTCCATCGAGGACCTTCCAGAGCAGCCCATTGGCCAGCCGGCTGCCACCGAAGGTTCATCAGTATTTTGGTCGCAGTCATGAAAAAGCTGACAAAAACAATACCCAACAAGAACAACCTAGATCAGGAAGGTTCATTGTGACTCAAGGTTGCAGATGTTCAGTCTGTGGTTGGCCGGCCCCAGAGCAGGAACATCATGGATGCTGGGCACGGAGGAGGAGAGCTGCTCATCTCATGCCAGCTGGAAGCAGAGAGAGCTGGAGAGGAAGAGACTAGGGACAGATAGAGCCTCAAGGCCTCCTCCAGCAATACCCCACCCACCCCTGTGCCTCTCTGCACTGGGAACATGCTTTCAACACATGAGCTTTTGGGGGCCGCTCCAGATCCAACCTATAACATGGCCAAATCCCAGGGTGGTGCCACGGGGATCGAGGGGCTCCTGGGTCTCAGGGCTTTCAGTGATAAAATCAGAAAAGTTCCAGGCGAACTGGGATGAGGTGGTCACCCCACTAAACCCACAACCTGGAGGAATGTCAAAGTCACGTTCTATTAAGAGCATGTTGGGTGGGGAGCGGAGTTGGGGACATCTTTAGGAAACACATTCCACCACAAATGTTCGACTTATGGGGGAATATATCACTGGATCACTAATGAATGTCTCAAGGGTGAGAAGAAATTCGTAGGGATATACATTTCACGAGGATGGCTTTCCTTTCTTTCTTTTTCTTCCCTTTGTGGAGTCTCAGGATCTAGACTAGTGACTGGCACATATTTCTTGTTAGTAAATATTTATGGAATTACTGAGTGAATAAATAAGAAATCCTATAACATTCTGGTAGATAAAAGCTAGCTGATACCTAACTTTTCCACACTGTTCTGTTTGCTAGCAATGGAAGAGAAATTGTTCAAAATGCTTCTTTAAAATGGAATGGCAGCCTTCCAGGACAGTAGAAACGAGAGAAGTAATCAAAGCCAGTGATCTTTGGAGAATCCTGCTGCGCCTCTTGGGACCAGCCTCTGGATCCCCTCTGTGCACCAAAGGGGGCCACAGCCCTCACCTCTGCCTGACGTCTGGCCATTACTGCTGGGACGGGTCTTCCAGTGAAGAGCCAGACCCTTCCTCTCCACTAAGGGAGCAGCGGTTAGGGGAATATGCTCCCGGGTTCAGAAAAGCCACAAAGAGGAGAAGAGACAGCAGGTAGATTCTGAAATGGAACCCAAGTGTCTACAGAGAAGCAGAAGTTAGGAAAAGTTAGGAGAGATTCCTTTGAGGACACGTGCAAACATTGATGAAAATAAAGGGGAACAAAAAATATTCGTGATTGCAAGACACAGAAATAAACCTTGCGATGTGCCTGTAGGCACAAATACAGAATGTTTCCTTAATTATTTTTAATAAATGAAATTTCATTTTTAACAGTTTACATATCAAAGCCTGATTTTTTTTTACTTAATAAGTATCATGAATATTTCATGTTCCAATTTCCTTCTCGTTAAATATTCTCCTACAACATAATTAGAATAATGGAACCTGAATGCTGAAAGTACTTTGTCTTTACTTGGTGCCCAGGACTCGGAGTCCTTTAATGAGCATTACAAATAGAAGTGTTGTGACAAATGTATGCTTCCCCTGAGAAGCAGGGACACAGAGGAGCCACGCGTCACCTGGGCCACACTGGCCACTGGCCACACTGCTGAGGATGCTGGGGAGGAAGCTGTCACCAGGGAGCACCTCAGGCTCTGTGCCAGTGCTCCCTTGCCTAGACTATGAATGTGGTGCCACGAATCTCCATCTTATGAACAGCAAAGTGGGCACCAGAGAGGTTAATGTGCACCGCGAGCCTGGGGAGAGTCCAGAGGCTGAACTCGGTCTTCAGATTTAAGAGTTATGCTTTTGAGAAATGCTATTTTTTTCTTTTAGTTACAAAAGAGCCAAAGTGTTTCTCTACTCAAAATTCTATACAAAGGTTAAGAAAATAAAAATTAATTAAGTATGTAAAGCCTTAAAAATATAGTAGGCTTTCAATAAATTGGAGAGATATTAATAATAATAAGTATACCTTTAACACACTTTTTTTATCATGAGGATTGAGCCCAGGGGCACTCTACCTCTGAGTTACACCCACCCCCAGGCCTTTTTATTTTTTATTTTAAGACAGGGTCTCACTAAGTCACTGAAGCTGGCCTCAAACCTGCAATCCTCCCATCTCAGCCTCACAAATACTGGGATTACAGGTGTGTACCACCACATCTGGCTTCTTTTCTGTTTTTTGGTATGATGCATTTTTCCTCTTTCTCTCTCTCTGTCTCTCTCTGTTTCTTTCTCCCTCTCTGTCTCTCTCTCTCTCTGTCTCTCTCTCTGTCTCTTTCTCTCTCTGTCTCTCTCTCTGTCTCTGTCTCTCTCTGTCTCTCTCTCTGTCTCTCTCTCTCTGTCTCTCTCTCTCTCTCTCTCTCTCTCTCCCTGTAGTACTAGGGATCAAACCCAGGGCCTCATACATGCTAGGCAATCACTCTACCATTGAGCTATAACTCTAGACCTTTTTATTTTTTATTTTGAGATGGAGGTTCACTAAGTTTCCCAGACTGGCCTTGAACTTGAGATCCTCCTGCCTTGGCCTCCAGAGTTGCTGGGGTTACAGGTGTGTTCCACCATGCCTGGCCTTGTTATTTTTTTTTAAATTGGGTCTTACTATGTTGTCCATGCAAATTTTCTTAATATACCATCATACCTCTGTGTTATTCAGTTCAAAATATCCATTTTTGATCTCAACTGATGGCTGGCCTTTTTCCCTGTAGGTAGTAATGAAGCAACGAAGGTGTGATCACTATAGGTTCACCAGAATGTATGGCGATAGGAACAGGAAATAGTAAAATATCAGTTTCTGACACCAAAAAATTCTATTTAGGGAGAAGAGAGTCACCCTATGAAAAAAATAATGAATAGTGCAAGAATATATTTTAGTATTAGAGTGGGTGATGTTGCTTTTCAGTTTCGTAGTAGATCAGAGGCCTACACAAAGACCTGAACTGAAGCAGGAGATGGGGGCCTATCCATCAAGAATGGGTGAGACGTGGGTGAGTCCTCCAGGCCCCAGGCACAGAGGATATCAGGCAAGGCAAGTGGGAACCAGCATTTCCAATAGGAAGACATTGATCTTAAAGAGGGAGTCTTCCAATGGGAAACCATGGGACATGAGAAGCGTCGATGGGATGAAGACAGAGGATGAGACAGCTCAAAAGTCCCATGAAAGGAATTTTCCCCATGGAACAAAGGGTGGCTTCTCCTTTTTCTATTTCTGTCCAAACATGGAGGTGATTTTATAGCTGCACATTCTCAGTGACTCTCTAAGTTATCTCAATCCTGAAGTTTCTAAAAATAGTGCATAAAAGGCTATTTCTGCTCAGGATTCCTCCCATTGATGCCACAAGATTAGACATTGAATCATATTTCTACACTAAAAGAGGATTAGTTTCCGTAGAGAAATTATGTGATTAAATTTTAATGTCACTTTTACAGAGGCCATACACTCTGCTGAGGAACTTGTTATGATATTGAATCGTCATGGTATAAATGATTGACAAATGATAGAAAAGATTCCTAGTTACCTGTGTGGATTAAAGCCATTTGAAAATAAAGCTTTTCAATAGGATCTTACTATTAAAAATTTGGGGTTATTCAGACACGGTGGCACATGCCTGTAATCCCAGTACTTGGGAGGCTGAAACAGGAGGATGCCAGGTTCAAAACCAGCCTCAGCAATTTAGTGAGGTCCTTAGCAACTTAGCAAGACCCTGTTTCCAAATAAAAAGTCAAAAGGGCCAGGGGTAGAGCTTCGAAGTAGAATGCCTCTGAGTTCAATCTATAGTTAGAAAAAAATTGCAGTTGTTAGGTCATGTAACCTCAACTTTGGACAGTATTAATGAATTCCTTGCTATGGAAGATGAGCGGACATACACGGTGTAGATGCCCCCTGCCGCCATAATGGTTTCCAGTGATTCCCAACCTGGCTCCCTGCACTTAGTTCTCTCCCTCACCAGGTAGGGCTCATTCGTGTGCTCCACAGAAACTGTGAGACAATACACTTGTGCTGCTTCATGCTGCTCAGTCTTGGGGTTGCTTGTTACACAGTGATGGTTAACTAATGCACACACTACACCGACCCCTGCCTTCTCCCTCATCTGCTTCTAGATGTTTATTACTTAGTTTGATATAGTTTAACTTCACCAGGATTTATAACCTTATATCTAATCTTGTGTCCACAATATCCACATTTTTAGTCTTAATTCTGTATTTCACTGGAATTATAAAAATTTCAGAGCTTATGAACAGTCTTTTTCCACCTCTGAGTACTTAAGTTTTGAATTGTATTTAGTTGGCTGAATTTCCTCAAGTAGTTTTTTTTAAAATAGGTTAATGTGTATTCTTTTCCCAGCTGTGCCATAGCCTGAGGCCAGCGTAATATTTTCCAACTTGCTTATGACTTGCCTTTTCTGTTGGGATATACATAATTTATTTTTTTATGCATGAAATTCAGTAACTTCACAAGACACATATCAGCGGGTAATTATTCTTTATTAGTTTTTCCTTGGACATGGGGTCTCCATTTCCTCTACTGTATGACTGAATGTTTTTCAGGTCCACGATTTCAGTTTCTTCTCTCGGAGTTCAAGGAAAGCAAGACAAGGACAGCAAGTCAGTGTGTTCAGAGCCAGCGGCTTCTTCAAGTCTTAGGTGGCTCACACATTAGCTCAAAGACCTTGTGTAAGTCTTTTTACCATTTATGTGTGTGGATCAGTTTTCTAATCTAAGGAAGATAACCTGCCTGTTGAAGATTTTTTAAAGATTAGGCAATTAATGCACATTTGGTATTTATAACAGAGGTGAGCCTAGGTTTTTTTGTGTTTACTATGATATTCATTGAGCACCTTGTATCTATAAATCGAGTTGTTTTATCAAATTTGGGACAATTTTAGTTTTCTTTTTTTTTCAGTACTGGGGATTGAACCCAGGGACATTCTACCTCTGAGCAACACCCCGAGCCCTATTTTTTGTTCTTTATTTTGAAACAGGGTCTCACTAAGTTGCAGAGGGCCTCACTAAGTAGCTGAGGCTGGCCGCGAACCCGGATCCTCCGGGTTTAGCCTCCCAAGTACTGGGATTACAAGCATGCGCCACCATGCCTGGCTCCTTAGTTTTCATTTATACAAGTAATTTTTCTGTTCCATTCTATCCTTTCCTTCCAGGATCCATATATGTTAGATTTTATGTATGTCACAATAACATATTTGTTAGATTTATGTATGTCACAAATAACTTATATTTTAGACAATTTGATATTTTACAGGTCCCTGAGTCTTTGTTCTATTTTTCCAATATTTTCCCTCTCTGTTCATCATAGTTGATAATTACCATTTATCAAAACTTAGTTTATTTATTCTTTCCTGTTTTATGTCTTTCTTCTGGACTTGAGTTATTTAGGTCTTCCTATGACATTCTTAGTGCAAATACTAAATATTTTAGTCTAAAATTTAAACTTTGATCATTTTAATTTCCGTGTTTTTGTTGAGATTTTCTATCTCTTTGTTCATCATGAGCATCTTTTGTTTTACTCGCTTAAGAATAGTTATTTTAAAAACCGTTGCCTGCTGATCTGTTTCATCTCGGTTGTTTGGATTTCTTCCCATTGAAGAAATACAGAGAAATTCCACTTTCTCTGTATTCTGTTTCTCAGGCAATTTGGGATTATACTCTGGATGCCGTGAATATTAAGTTATGGAAATTCTGGATCTGTTCCTTTCCCCCCCAGGGGTGTTGTTCCTTTTGCCGTATTTGGTTGTTATCTTGGCTAGGCAAGACGTGGACTCTCCTTCTTCTTGAGTGGAGGCTCCAGTGATCATTCATATTTTTTATTTTTAGTTTTTGATTTGCTGATCTGCTCTGAGTCTGCACCGCCCACGTACGGTTCGGAGGTGTCATTGTCTGATGTATCCCGTAAAGTCGTGTGTTAGGAACTTAATCCGCCATGCCATAGGGTTGGGGTGGGGCTGGGTCAGGACGGCTCAGTTTTGCAGGAGCGGGACACTGCTGGGCCAGGACAGCTCAGTTTTGCAGGAGCGGGACACTGCTGCCTGAGGGCTGAGGAGGGCCATCCTGCTGCTCTGCCGAGTGAGGACTTGGCTCTTCTTCCCCATCACATGGCATAGAGGAGGTTCTTGGAGGAAGAGAGACCAAGCCCCACCTGCCGGGCGTTGATCTCGGACTCCAGCCTCCCATGAGAGCCCCTTTCTTTTGTCGTAAGCTTCCCAGCCCACGGCCTTTTGCTGTGGCAGCCCAGACTAAGATGGCGCCGTCTTACTCCACCATCTTTAACCACAAGTTCTTTGGTTTGATTTCTTTTCATGAAGGACCGAAACATATCGACTTTATTGTTCTCTCCCTCTGTCAATCTCCTTGTAGTAAATGATGCAGACATTCAAAGAACATGCGGTTTTGCTGAACCTGGTTTTGAAAGCGGTCTTTGCACTCGCATATGATTCAAAAGCAGGTTTCAAAAAACCAGTGAGGAGTACCGATCGGGCAGAACTAGGTCACTTGGTCACTGGGGGACAATGGACAAGTCATGGCGTCACTGTGGGCCCCAGCTTGTTAGTTGGGACAACAGTTCAACTTCAAAGGATAGTGTTGGAGATTCAGTGGGGTGAAAAAAAAAACACCTTAGAAAAGAGTAATCAGAAATGCTGATGGAGGCTGGGCGCGGTGGTACACGCCTGTCATCCCAGGACTTGGGAAGGAGGTTGAGACAGGATGATTGCAGGTTTGTAGCCAGCCTCAGCAACCTAGTGAGACCCTGTTTCCAAACAAAAAATAAAAAGCATTGGGGTGTAGCTCAGAGGCAAAAACACCCCTGGGTTCAATCCCTAGTACCACAAAAAAAGTTGATTTTTTCCCTATTATACTCCTTTCTTTTCAAATTCCGCTCATTCCTAATGTTTCCCGAACCCTCTTCATTCCTAGTTCTCCGTCCCTTCTCCATTATGATCATGACACACCATTTATAGCTCTCTGTGGCACTGGTCCGATCACCTGCTACTGTAGTTGAGTTTTAGTTTAGGTGTGTCATGCTGTGTTAAGCCCCTTGAGGACAGGGACAGGTTTGACTTATCTGTGTATCTCTAAAGTGGCTTGCATAGGCTGGAAATGCTAACTCAGATTTGCAGAATTAAACTTTGTTTCTTGAGTCCCTGTTTCATCAGCATCATGAGTAGCTTCCTCAAGAGCACTAGGAAACTCACGATGAGTGCTTAGGATGCACGGCAGGCTCTTGACTGCATTTCTCCATCCCTTTGATCCTTCTTCAGTGTTTAAAAATAAACTTAAGAGATCTGACTTGTGCTTCTGATTTAGAAGCACGCAGAGCAGTTTTATCCTGAATTCATAATGGCAGCTGTCTCTCCACATTAGGTTTATCACCCAGGACTAAATACGCCAACAGAATTATTATTATTTCTTATTCAGATATCTCTGATGGTTGACGAGATGGTTTGACAGTCAATTCATGCTGGTTTTTACTTCACGGATGTACTCTAGTTCGCTTGTCTCATGGGAATGTTGTCTTCGTCTCCCCTTCAACATGTAGCGGTGATGCTTTTGTCTGTCCACCCACAGGTGATGGGAGTGAGCACGTGATTTCAGCCATGCTGAAATGATGATCTTAGAGTGCGACTCTTGAGTGAGTGCAGAGGAAGAAAGAATGCAGCTGAGCGGCCTTCCATGGTGGCACGAGTTTCTAGAGAGCCCATCAGTGCCTTCTGCGGGGGCCGCTTCTCCTCCCCTGACCCCTGACTGTGGAGCCCCAGCTCTGCGGCAGTGAGGAAACAAGGCTCCTCCCAAATAGATCTTTTTAAAACCCAAGTTAATCAGAATTCATTTCTTTTGCTTTTAGCCATAAATAGACACACACACGCGCGCGCGCGCGCACACACACACACACACACACACACACACACACTCCTATTGGAATTCCTTTACACGGTATGCTCCTTATATATGATACTGTGGCAAAGGGATTATTCCTACAATCTTAGGTATTCATAGAGCTCAAATTGGATTCTGTAATAAATCTTCTCACCCCCCCAAATAATTCTCTCTTGTAGATTAGAATATCAAGCCTTTGTGTGCATGCCCAGGGTCTAACCCTAATGACATACCAGGCCTGATAAGAAATAAGTTTCTGGTCTTGTAAAAAAAAAAAAAGCAGTTTTACATTCATCATATTTTTCCTTAGAAATTAGTAAATTGAAGTGCAACACGGTAGCCAAAGTACCGCCATCACATAGCGAGCTCCATCAGCCAGTTATCATTTTTGAAGAGGGTTTTTGAACGCCATTTGCAAAACTCTCTGAACTATGAGAATTTCACTTTTTCATCTATACCACCCTGCTTCTCTCCTGGAAGGATATTGTCCTTCTAAATCCTCTGATGATGAAACAGTCTATAAAGATTTCTAAGTTCTTCCTTAGGCTGCAAATTGTGGCAGTGTTTTAAAACATATGGCCACCAGTTAGTCTGGTTTTTCTTTTTAAATAAACACTCCTGCCCTAAAATTTTACTCTTTTCGGTTCTCTAGAAACTGAAGCCATTTGCCCTTTGTTCTTTGAGGTCTCTGATCTTGAAAGCAAGCCCATATTTCAAAAAGGCTTAAGGCTATTATGTGGTCCCCTGAGCTTAGGCAGAAATAGATTTGGGATCACTAACATATGGAAGAGAGTGTGTAAGCTCATCCTAAGAGAGAAAATAAAGCGAGAAAGAGCAGGGTGGGGAAAGAGCCCCCCGAGCTATGCTTGTTTTAGGACAAAGGGGGAAGGAGGGAGAGGGAGAGTGAAGGGAAATTTGGACATTACAAAACCTGGATGCAGAGAAAAGAGGCTGAGAGTGGCCACACACCAGTGGGGTGGGAAAGGTGGAAGAGATTTTGATTCCACTGGAACTGTGAGAGATCACTGGACAGGCTAAAAAATAGTCCTTGTCTTTGAAGCCATCAAAGAAATGTAGAGCCAGGTAAATATCTTTATATTTATTTATGTATTTATGTATTTATTGTGGTACTGGGGATTGAACCCAGGGACATTCTACCTCTGAGCTACACCCCCGGTCCTATTTTTTTTTATTTTTTATTTTGAAAGGGGGTCTCACTAAGTTGTGGAGGGCCTCACAAAGTTGCTAAGGCTGGCTGCATACCTGTGATCCTCCTGTCTCAGCCTCCCAAGTACTAGGGTTACAGGTGTGTGCCACCATGCCCTGCTCAGGTAAGTGTTTCTAGACACTGAGTTCCAGACAGGCAAACTTTCCTAAAAGATTACTCAGAAAATACATCAGAAAACATTAAATGTCAAACAAAGGAACAAGAGACGGGACAAGCAAATCAACCATCAGGGTGGGAGATATTAAGCACACCAGTAATTATATAATTCAATGTGATAAAACACCAACCCAAATGCCGAAAATGCAGGCTGAATTTAAAAATAAGATCCAACAAAACAGGTAATATTAGGTCTTGTTTGATAACCCAATCTGACATTATTTAGACCTTAAACATAAAGATGTGAAGAGTTTGGAAACAAAAGGATTGAAAAAAAAGTAAAAATAAACAAATAACAACAACAACAACAACAAAAACCCCACGATATAGTTATACTAGCATCAGGTCAAGGTACTTCAAGTCAATAAGTACTACCAAGAATAAAGAAAACACTTAGTAATAACTAAAGGGTCAATTCATCAGGAAACCATAATAATTTCAAGTGTCAATGCCTCTAATAACAAAGAATCAAAATACTTAAGACAAAATCTAACAGAAGCACAAGGGAGAACACAGAAATCCGCAGTCATAGTTGGAGTAGTGCAAAGGGATGGTTTTCATGGAGATCAGTAACCCGGTGGTGGCAGATTGTGCTGTGGGCTTTTGCTCTCTTTTAATTGTCCTACTAGATTTCTGTCCACAGCGTTACTCACTACTCTGCCACGTCATTTGAGTGTCTCCTTCTCAATTAGCAAAGTGTTATGTCAGTTGGTCCTTTCCTGCCTGTACCAACACTGTGCAACAGAACTCCTGAAGGTGGGGAGGCTTTGTTTTAGTCGACTTGTCCATTGCTATGACCACTTGACATGAACCGCAGAGTGACGTTCATTTGGCTCATGGTTTCAGGTACAGTTCATAGTTGACTGACTCAAGGCACATATCATGGTGGCATGGCGTGGTGGGGGAAAGCTGAGTGAATCTCAGTGGTGGCCTGAAGAAGAAGATGATGATGACAATGAAGGAAGAGGAGGAGGAGTAGGAGGAGGAGAAGGAG
>PVJS01033159.1:0-22336 GCA_004027185.1 Glis glis | reverse complement strand
CCGGGGATTGAACCCAGGGGTGTTCTACCTCCGAACTACACCCCCGGCCCTATTTTTTATCCTTTATTTTGAAACTGGGTCTCACGAAGTTGCGGAGGGCCTCACTAAGTAGCTGAGGCTGGCCGCGAACCCGGATCCTCCAGTCTCAGCCTCCCAATTACTGGGATTACAAGCGTGCGCCACCACGCCTGGCCTAAAATTAAATTTTTAATATTTCAAAGATATCATTTAAAAAGGAATTGCAGCCCAGAACAGTGGCACACACCCATAACCCCAGTACTTGAGAGGCTGAGACAGGAGAATCACAGGTTCAAGGCCAGCCTCAGCAACTTAGGAGTGCCATCCACAACTTAATAAGACCCTGATTCAAAATAAAAATAAAATAGGGCTGGGGGTATAGCTCAAAGATTGAATGTCCCAGGGCTCAATCCCAAGTACCACAGAAAAGAAGAAAATAAAAAGGAAATTGAAAATCCTTGGCCTGAAGCTATTTGCAAGGCATTTAATTGATACAGGCATTTGGATGTGGGATGTAAAAATTAAGAAATATATAGGAAATGTATAAAACCCCAATAGAAAATAGATTATGATTGTGAAAGGCAATTTTAAATAATATAATCATAAAAGGTGCATCTGAAAGTAAGTTCAATTGCACAAAATTGAGAAATACATACTTGAGCAAAAAGATAACATTTAACCTAATTAGAGAAGCAATTTTTTTTTTTTCGGTACCTGGGATTGAACCCAGGGGTGTTTTATCTCTGAGCTACACCCCCGGCCCTATTTTTTATACTTTATTTTGAAACTGGGTCTCACGAAGTTGCAGAGGCCACACTAAGTAGCTGAGGCTGGCCATGAACCCGGATCCTCCGTTCTCAGCTTCCAAAGTACTGGAATTGTCTGAGAACGAAAATTTAAAAGAAAAAATTCTTACCAGTTGTTGGAAAAACTGGAGCAACTGGAATTCTTGTACACTATTGATAGTAGTACCAGTAGCCTCAGGTAATCTGAAAAGGAATCTGGCAATATCTTGTAATATTGAACATGAATACATTCTACCTTATGATCAAGCTATTCTATTTCTAGGTCTATGACCTAGAGGAACTGTGACGCTTATACATAAGGAAATACCAGATTGCATTGTTGTTCACCATGTCCTTGTTCCTAGCAGACAAAATCGAACAAAGCAAAAATCAAGTATTTCACCAGCAGATGAATGAAAAATGAATCTGTGGTATGATCACACAATAAAGTAATATAAAACAGCAGTGAACAACAAATGAACTAGAGCTATACTTGTCAACACGGACAATTGTCAACATGCTGTTCCATTCTCCTCAATTTAATAGTGATCCTTGCAAGGTTAGTGTTTTGTGAAATAAAGTATCTTGAATCAATGCCACCACTGCAGAGTAGCATGACCACATGGACAGTCACTAACCAAATTTATTGAACTGGTAACTTAGCTCTATGACTGCAACAGAGAGAACATTTTCACATGCATACATTCTACTTTCCAATTTTATTTTGAAGTCTTAAAAACAGAGTTCCCCAAAACAGAATATTACCAAAATTTGGCATTGAGTTGAATGCTTACTGCTAATATTTCAACAGTGACCTGAATCACTTCCATTTCATTAACATTCTGTTTGGTTCCATAATGATTTCTGCATGATTTTATGTGCAGTAGCACAATTGTGTAGACTATAAATACAAAATTGATAAGAAAATGCGCTTTAGAAAAAAAGCTGTTGTTTTCAATAGATAAGGCCATGATTGCTTTTCTAAAATGCGGCATATGAAATTATTATTCTTTCCTATTGTACATTATCCTACAAATAAGAAATAAGAAATTTAAATATTTACAGAAGAGGGAAAGAGCAGGATAATTGGCACAGTGTCTTCTTTCCTGAGGATTCCAGGTTCCAAAAGTGGCAGAGACATTTTTAGCTTAGGGCTATAATCAGCATAAAAGGTCATTAACCCAAGGCCATTGCAGCAAACTTCCATGGGAGGATAGCAGTTATGTAGAAGTTGTTTAAATGACCACAGGAGCATATGCCAATTTAGCAGGGTGTTTAGCATGACTCCTATTGGCCACTTTTTTACACCTTATGGCAATATTTGAGAAAGTTCACCTTTGGAGAAGAGGCAAAACATGTTTGTTTTTTAACTTTGTTAGGTAAATAAATAAAGAAAAAGCACTACTATCAACACACACACACACACACACACACACACACACACACACACCTCCTCGAAGTTTCTTACCTTATTTTAAAGTTTGAGCACAAAATTCTCTTACCCTATTCAAGGCAACATTAGTGAGAATTTATCTCTGTGAATAGTTCAAATCTGTCCCTTATTATGTCATATTTTATGATTTTCCCTCTTCAGCTCTAAAATAGTAGCAAAGATGAATATCTCTCCTAGGTTCATGGTGAAGACAAAAGTTTAACATTTTATGTGTAGGATCTAGCAAAATAACAAGCAGTATTACACAACAAAAATATGGGATTTTTTCGCATTAGGGCTTGCACAGGGTATTAATTTACAATGATAAATATTAACCAAACCTGTTTTTCCTCTCCTAAACTCAGTTCAGTTTAATAACATTTATTTAACTATGACTATGTATGATAGATGAATAAGAAATAGTTTGACCTCTCAAGAAATTCAGAGTTAATAGGGAAGAAATGGACATAATTGCAATTTAATATAATAATTGATGATAAGCTACAGGAATTCCCAATTTCTAGGAAAACAACCCAATAAAATGATAGATGGAAGGTTTCAGAAAGAAGGTGATACTTTAGTTGAGTATTGAAAGATCAGTAAGAACAAATAAGATTTTTTTAACTGAAAAGGACTTTTCAAGGCAAAAAGAACAGGCTAAGCATACATGTCTGAGGATATAAATTTATTAATTGGGTAATAACAGCAAGGAGTAAAAGGTCAAGCCCAGAATAAGAAAATAAAGCTCTTAAGATCTACAAGGGCTGGGTCATGGGGACCTTATACAAAATATGCAGAAAATGAGCATCTGTGGATGGATTATTTTTAAAGGTCAGATTTATTTTGGATAGCTTTTCCTGGTTGGTTGATGTATTTCAAAAAAGGTCAAGCCTAAAAAAATGGACAACCAATTATAGAGCATATATAAAGTTCAGGTGAGAGACAACAGGACAGTCTCAAGAAGGGATTGTGCATAAGGACAAGATTCCAGAAATATTTAGGAAGCTAAATAGGTAAGACTTGGATGTAGAGGTTAAGGGAGAAATATAAAGTTAAAAGGACTCTCAGGTTTCATGGTGGGTGGCTGGGTGGATGAAGATTTCCTATGCACAGATCTGGTGATCAGATGAGAGAGAGAGAGAGAGAGAGAGATTCAAGCAAAGAAGATGAAGATAATGAGTTAAGTTGTAGAATCCATGGGAGAATCAGGATGGCAGATTTAGAGGTCACCAGCATATAACTTAATGAAGAAGAAATGAAACTATTTCTATTTACAGATGGCATGATCCTTTATTAGACGACCCAAAAAACTTAACCCAAAGACTTCCAGAGCTGACTAATAAATTCAGCAAAGTAGCAGGATACAAAATAAACCTAAAAATATCAGCAGCTGAAAAAGAAATCCAGAACACAATTCCATTCACAATGACCTCAAAAATGGCAAAATACCTAGAAATAAATCAAACTAAGAAGGTAAAAGACTTCTACAATGAAAATTATAAAACACTAGAGAAAGAAATTGAAGATCTTAGAAGATGGAAAGGTTTCCCATGCTCTTGGATAGGCAGAATAAATATCAAAATGGCCATCTTACCAAAAGTGATCTACAGAGTCAATGCAATCCCTATCACAACACCAATGTCATCCTTCACAGAGCTAGAAAGACCAGTCCTAGATTTCATATGGAAAAACGAAAGACCCAGAGTAGTCAAAGCAATTCTCAGCAATAAGAACTATGTAGGAGGCATCACAATTTCTGACTTCAAATTATGCTAGAGCTATAGTAATAAAAACAGCATGGTATTGGCACAAAAACAGATACATAGACCAATGGAACAGAATAGAAGATACAGAAATAAATCCACACACTTATAGCCAATTGATTTTTGGAAAAGGTGCCAAAAACATACATTGGAGAAAAGACAGCCTTTTCAGCAAGTCGTTTTGGGAGAAATGGCTGTTTGTAGAAAAATGGAATGAAATCCCAATCTCTCTGCACAAGAGTCAATTCAAGATCAAAGACCTGGAAATTAGACCAGACACTTTGGAGTTGCTAGAGGAGGACATCAGCCCAACACTCCAACATATAGGCACAGGTAGAAGCTTCCTCACTAAGACCCCCAAAACTCAGGAAATTATAGCAAGAATTAATAAATGTAATGACATTAAACTAAAAAGTTTCTGCTCATCAAAGGAAACCACCAAGAGTCTAAAGAGAGCCTATAGAATGAGGGAAGATCTTTGCCAGCTATTCATCTGATAGAGGACTAATCTCTAGAATATACAAAATATTTAAGACTTAACACTACAAAAAAATAACCCAATCAAGAAATAGGCAATTGAACTAAATAGACATTTCACAAAGGAAGAAATACAAATGGCCAATAAATATATGAAAAAAATGTTCAGTATCATCAGCAATCAGTGAGATGCAAATCAAAACTACAGAGATTCCATCTAACCCCAATCAGAATAGCAATCATCAAGAAGTCAAACAATAATAAATGCTGGGGAGGATGTGGGGAAATAGGAACTCTTATACACTGTTGGTGGATTGCAAATTAGTTCAGCTGCTGTGGAGATCAGTGTGGAAATTCCTCAGAAAACTGAGAATGGATCCACCATATGATCCAGCTCTACCATTCCTGGGTAACTTTCCAAAGGGACTGAAATACATGCATATCCATGTTTATAGCAGCATAATTCATAATAGCCAAATTATGTAACCAACCTAGGTGTCAACAGATGAATGGATTTCAAAATTATGGGATATACACACAATGGAATTCTACTCAGCAATAAAGAAAAACGAAGTTATGTCATTTGCAGGAAAATGGATGGACCTGGAGAACATAACGTAAGTGAGATTAGTCATTCACAGAACGTGAAGGGTCATGTGTTTTCTCTTATATGGAGAAGCTAGGGAGTAATTGGGATACAAGAGGGATGTTAAATAATGGAGGAGAAACACCTGTGGAGCAAGGGAGGTGGTCCAGTTAAGGATGTGTGTGGGTGGGGGGTAGAATAAATGAAATAAACACTTTCATTGACATTATGTACATATGCAAGGATATCAATGCCAATCTGTGATAGTTGGTCTGTTTTGTCAACTTGACCCACCTAAGATCATGTGACTTTGGTTGTGTAATAGCAGATTGAACCAGAAGTCCTGCCCTGAATGTGGGCAGCAGGGTTCTGATAGGTGCAGGACTTAGATAAAAGAAGGAGAAAGCCGTGTAGAGGGAGCCGCAACTCTTCCTGAAGAGAACGCATCTGCTCTCGTCTGAGATCGTCGGTCTCCAACTTTGCCGTTTCCTTGAAAGAGCTTCTTAATCGTCTGCTCTCGTCTGAGATCGTCGGCCTCCAGCCCTTCGAACTGAAACTTCACCATCGTTTCTCCGAACAGCTTCCTTATCTTCACATCTTGGACTGGACTGATCCTAGGGCTCCAGCTCTTGGACTGCCCGACCAGCTGCTGGTTCCTCTGACTCTTCACGTGCAGTCGAAACTCAGGACTACATTGTGAGCTGATCTAATAAATCCCTTTTTCATATACTCATTCTGTGAATTCTGTTAATCTAGTGAACCCTGACCAATACACAATCTCAATATCATGTATTGGGAAGGAGAGAGTGGGGAGGAGCTGGGGAAAGCTCACCAAGTGCTGTGTGCATGTTTGTCACTATCACTATGAACTACATTATGATGTGAGATGATAATGCACCAATAAAAGTATTAAATATGTATATATATGTATATATATATATATATGGTGCTTAGACTGAAAATAAAATACATTCACTGTAAAAAAATCAGGAAAATGAATGCAGTGCTTACAAAGAGAATTCAGAATTTAGAAGGTGAGGGGATTTTAGCAGAACTCTAGGGAAAGCCTGTGCAGAAAAGAAACAGAACATAAAAGTGGATGAAGAAAAATCAAGAGAAAGAAGAGAAGAGAAGAGAAGAGAAGGGAAGAGAAGAGGGATTTTAATCAATTTACACCAAATCATTTAATGAAGCTTCATCTAAAAACAATACATATTCACCCCATTTTGTCACAAATGATTCTTTAAAATCATTTTATCTTTGAAGAAGACAAACAGTACTTATCTAAGTACCTATCTATCCTCTAATGTCCATTTCCCAGAGCATATTTGGCACCGCATTTAAAAAATAAAGGATATTTTCTGTACTCCCAACATAATTTTTAAACTATTTTTAAATGTTTTATTGAAGTCAAATTTAAATGAGATGCTCTCCTAATGTCCAGTCCTCAAAGTGTTCTCACATGAAATATGAATTCGTCCTCTGAATAAGGAAAGGACTTGAGAGTTTAAGGTATACGTTCAATATCAAAAATAAACACTTTAAAAATATTTTCAATAGAAGTATGGGAAGAAATCACCAGATCTTTTTTTTTTTTTTTTTTTTTTTGCTGTTACCAGGGATTGAACCCAGGGGCATTCTACCTCTGAGCTACACCCCCGGCTCTATTTTTTATACTTTATTTTGAAACCGGGTCTCACGAAGTTGCGGAGGGCCTCACTAAGTAGCTGAGGCTGGCTGCGAACCCGGATCCTCCAATCTCTGCCTCCCAAGTACTGGGATTATAAGTGTGCACAACCACACCTGGCCGAAATCACCAGATCTTTAGCAGAATTTTATTTGTGTTTGTTGAAAATGTCCCTCCCATTTGCGACAGAAGGATGAAAAACAGGGACCCAGCATCCCAGTGCCCCACAGCCTGGGGAAAGCATAGATAAGGAAGTAAGTTATTACCATAGTGGGCCACCATTCTAAGAAGCATGTGTGCGGTGCCGGAAAAGCCAAATGGCTCAAAGTGATATTTTGATCCTAATCAAACCACCAGCTTTATTTTTTTTGAGATCCTGTTTTTTTTATTTTTATATATTCATTTATTGGTGCATTGTAATTATATATTTTGATACACATCAGGGTAGCAGCATCATACATGCACACATTGCTCATTTAGCCCTCCCTCAAATCCCACCCTATTCCCTCCCCCCTCCCTCCCTTTCGTGCTCCGCATAGTGATTGAGTCTTATAACACCAAGAGCTGTGTGCATGTATGTTAACACCAAACTGATACTCAATGTGATGTGAGACTACAATGCACCAATAAAAACATGAAAAAAAAACACAAACAACAACAAATGCTGGTGAGGATGTGGAGAAGTAGGAACTCTACTACACTGTTGGTGGGATTGCAAATTAGTGCAACTGCTGTGGAAAACAGTGTGGAGGATCCTCAAAAGAATGGGAATGAACCTACTGCATGACCCAGCAATACCACTTCTAGGCATCTACCCAAAAGGACTGAAACCAAACTACCAGACTAATGCATGTGTATCTATGTTTATAGCTGCACAATTCACAATTGCCAAACTTTGGAACCAGCCAAGGTGTCCATCGACAGATGAATGGATTACAAAACTATGGGATATGTACACAATGGAATTTTATGTGGCCACAAAGATGAACAAAATTACATCATTTGCAGGGAAATGGAGAGAACTGGAAAACATTATGCTAAGTGAAATTAGTAAGTCACTAAGAGTGAAAAGTCGGATGTCCCCCCTAATATGTGGAAGCTAGATAGAATGGGACTTAGATGGGACTCCCGACAAAGAAGAAGAAAACTTTAGATGAACAAAGAAGGTGACCTAACTGATGGAGTTGGGAGAGGGTGGAGGGAAACACACTATAGCACGTGATGTACATACTCAAACCACCAGCTTTAAAAGTGACAATATGTTAGAATTGAACACTGTGAATTAAAGTGCAACACTGTATGAAAACTTCTAATTAAAGAAAGGTATTTTACACTTTCTCAGCTTGGTCATTGGTGTCTTTACATTTAAGAAGCATGTTTTCATTTTTATTTGGTTTGAGTAGGTTTGAGTTTTGCCCTCTTCTTTCTAAATAGAGCCAACTGAGATTGTAGAAACATTTAGAAAGAGATGTTGGTGTTTATATATGGAAGCAAAGAAAAGGACACTTGTTATTGTACACTTTTTAAAGTGTTTTTGGAAAAATTTAATTTGGTATGTGTTGTTCCTTGTAAGTAAACAGAGGTTAAATTAACATGCTTAAATATTATGTATGCAATATTTCCACAAAGAAATCTATTTAAAAACACACAAAAACTAATTTTCAAACTTCTTATGAACTTTCTTCTTTTCCCCAAGGTGCAGAACAAGCTCCAAAAGATACAATGCATAAATGCATCCTTTTCCCTGAAAGTGTCAATATCCTAACTCCTTATTTTCTACTTTCTTATGGAAAAAAAGGACTGCCTACAGATTTACATCCCTTGCTCTGCTGCCCTGGAGATGCATATTCAACGACGAGTATAAAGGTCTGGAGACAGGAGCAGCCTTAACTCATGGGCAGTCAAAATCAGAAGAATGTTGCTAACATCAATTTCATTGGGATTCATAAAGGCAGTCACCATAGCAACATCATTTTCACAGGGCACAGAAATGCTGCTTTTTACTTCATTTTTTAATGGAAAAGAGGAAGGTCAGATTATCATTTTTCTCCTATATCCCATTTATTCTCTGCCCTCACAGGTCCCATTGCATTCAAAAAGAGCTTTATGGACAAAAAAGATTGCTTGGTCTTTAAGTAGAATAATACTCTGAGTTTCTTATAGAAATATACAGCCCTAGAAGATTTAGGATAAATCTGAGAGAAACTACTCCTGAAATTAGAAACATTACTTGACCCTCACTCTGGGAACTTGGGAGCTCTTGATTGTGTAAATTCAACAAAGGAGTTCCTTTAAAAGTCAAATAAAATCCAGTTTGTACAATTTAACATCTTAGGAAAACACTTGACCTCTTTCTGCTTATTCCATTTTCTTTAAGGATTTAGAAGGAAAATGATACTAGTTTTAATAATTTCGCATTATTAAAATGTATTCATATTATCCCTCCAGATATTGTTACTTTAAAAATGCATGTTTATTTCTTCATAAATAATGGTGAAAATGAAATAGATGGGACAACTGGCAATTTTTTTATTTACTGTTATTTAAAGGATTTTTCCTAGAAAAAGTAAATAATTTTTTCATTTCTAAACACTATCTACAATCTTTAATTTTAATACTAAATAACTTTTTAAGATTATGATTTTATTACAGACATATAAATACACTTAAAAATATTTTTAGAAAACCTCGAAATAAACTTTTATCCAAGAGACTGGTACATCTCCATCATGAATTGATACCTGTTTACTCAATAAACTAAAATGAGCCTCTTTAAACTTTCATGGGCATTGACTAAATGCATAAATAGGTGAGAGATTTTTCAGAGGTTGTTTTTAATCCAATTACACTATGAATGAGGAAAGCCGAAAGGATACTAATGAAAGTGTTTTATGCTATCTGTTGAACAAGTAATTTTTTGTAATATGTCCATCCTATATAAGTGATTCCTAAAGTTAATTTGATTCAGTTACAATGATCAAAAATATACAAATAGGAAATTTGAGTATATTGGCATAGATCTTAATAGGTCCTTCAACACTATGTTTTTATTTCTGTTATTGGATTTGTAATAGTGGAATTTATGCAGCTAGAAGAAAACCATGCGATAGCTATGGAAATTAACTTTATGCACTTTATTAAGATGTATAATTACAATTATATAACTTTTGGACATGAAATATAGCTTTTCAGGTTAAGGCATATACTTTCTAAGAAGATTCAAATTTACTTGTCTACAAAGAATATTTGGTTCATGGAAAAAAGTTGGGACCAAAACATAGGGGAAGGGGAGGGTTTGGGGAGGGAGCATGGGGGGGGGAACTTACCAAGTGTTGTGTGACTGTATGTTCCTATCACTCTGAACTGCATTATGATGTGAGATAATAATGCACCAATAAAGGTATATTAAAAAAAGAAATAGCCAACCCAAATGAAATATAACCAAATGATTAAAAATTCCAAATGGATACAAAGGCACTTGAGTAAACTGAGTTTCTAGTGACAAGCCAGTTTTAAAAATTATAAAAATATGTTAAACAAACCTATCAATATCTACTTTTGATGATATCTTCATTTGAATATGGCATATTTGCATATGGTACTACCTCCTATTATATGAAAAGATTAAACATAATCAAATGTTATTTAACCTAATACATACATACATACATTGAATGAATGTAGTCTATATCTTTGTCGTATCATTTTACCAATTTATGGTTCCAGTGTTTTGTTAACAATTCTGGTTTTTCTTTTCCTTTAATACATGTTTGCTATTTAAAATCCTCTAAGCTTATCTTTTATATCACTGAATCAAATATGAACTTTTATTGTATCACACAGAAACTTATTGCTTTCACTCATCTCTACTCATTTTTCTCACCTTATCCATCTTGCCAATATCTATCACTTTTCTAGTCCACAAGCTGTCAATACCAGCTGAACTCTTTGTGAGTCCTCTGTACACACATCATATACTTCCACCTCTCCAAACCCCATATTACATGAAAGAGCTTGCTTCCTCCTGCTGCCATCTCTTCTTCTAAACAGTGAAAATCACATGTCTGCCAAGAAAAAAAAAAGGTTTTCCCATACAACCTCACTCTTTCTTCAGCCTATCAATAGTGAATTCATTGATGAACCTTCTATCATTATTGCACTATCCTATTTCTTTAGGTTTCATACATGCCTTCTTTTTCTTTTTTATTGTTAACTCTAGAGGTCTAGGAGAAAAATTTATCTTGTACAGGATAAGATTTCTAACAAATTATTAAATTGGAGTCACCATGAAACCTCAAATGTATAGTATTCTCAAATTTTCCAAAAGTGGCTGAAGACTGAAATTCATATGCAGTGTAATTTTATGAATAATTTTTACCTTGATGATCCAATGAACAATGGGACTATGCAAAAATGATATCTGGTAAAAGCTCATGTTTATGTTTGACTGGCATATGAATTATGGACCAAAATCCTTAGTTGAATGTACAGCCTATAGATAAAATCTTATCCATTTTTCTCCTGAAGAAGAAACAAGAAACACACACACAAACACATGCACACACACACACACACACACACACACACACACACACACAAATCTGTTCTTAAACAGACCATATGATGAAACAGAGGAAGGAAGGAAGGAGGGCTCTACTACTGGATTTAAAAAATGAACATCAGGAACAGAAAAATCTCAGAATCCAGGAAAGTACACGGTTTGATGAAACAATGTAAATAAGTACATAAGATACACACCTTTAAAAGAATTATAAGAATGCATTTCTCAATTAGTGATATTAAGATACAAAAAATAATATTTGTAATTATGGTAGTGTCTGTATGAAGAAATTCCTGCAGACACCTACCAGAATCTTTAGAATTTTGAATAGTCCCCTAAACCAAGGGGTTTCTATATAGAGCTTTTAGGAGTCTTTAAACCTGGATGGGAAAAAATACAAATTCTTATTTTCATTAACCTCTAATTGAAAGCATTTCTTTCTATTACAAATGTGGGTAAAAAATACAGTAGCACAAGCAATATCTGTGCTTATGGTCACCAAAAAATTACTGATACTTCCCTTATCACATTAGAGTAGTTCCAATCATAAGACATTATTTATGCTTAAAACTAACTAAAAATTACATTAGACTGCAACACCACTGCTAAAGAATAGTTTATGCATTAATAAAAAACACACGTATTAGTATTTCAAAAATTTGGGTACTTATTTTAATGATAGTATTTCTAGATTATTGATCTCTTTTGTGGTCCTGTGTTTTATTTTGTGTATTTAGAATCATTGTGCTGAGCAACGTGCCATAGGCTTCACTAGCAGCAAAGCAGATCACGGCTCAGTAAAAGCTGAGAATTCTAAGCTAGGCGTGGTGGCACATGCCTATAATCCTAGTACTTGGGAGACTGACACAAGAGGATCACAGGTTCAAGGCCAGCCTCAGCAACTTGGCAAGATTCTGTTTTGAAATAAAAAATAAAAAAAGCCATGGGTGTGGGTGTAGCTTGGAGGTAGAATGACCCTTGTTTCAATCCCTACTCCAAAAAAAAGGATAGGAAGAAAGGAAGGGATGGAGGGTAGGCTAAGAACCCCTTAAAACCTTCCATGTATAACTCTAATATTCAATGACTTAGCATGGCATAATTCCGCAGTAGCATATGCTCAGGAGAACTTACTTTCATATGTTCTTTCAAAGATTCACTCAATATAGCTTAGGTAGAATATTTTTAAGTAGAAGTGATTCTTGAAAGAAAGAGGGAGAGGGAAGCAAACCAAAGTATTGATAGTATTCTCTGAGGTGATTTGTCCCATCAAAGAGAAAGAGAAAAATTACTATAATATTTGCCTGAATTTTTTATTTGCAGTATAATGTATATCTGTATATATTTGATGTACACACCTACCTTTATGCTTAAAATGCAATTTAGGCCATACATCGAGAAATATTGAAATTGAACAGAAGAGCACAACACACCAGTGATCCTGCAGAGGATTAATTTTGTTCAAAAATGATAACTCTGGCACGTTTTATAGAAATTACCATTTGGGCTGATAAGTTTGAAGGACAGATTTGCAACGTCAGAGTAGATATTAGTCCAATACTCATGTCTCCTTGAGTGTCCCCAGGTTTTCATTGGAGAGCTGGCCATGGTGTTCTGTCTGACCGTGGTGAGGTCTTGCCAGGTTGCAAAAAGCCCTGAGTTGGTCCTTTTTGAAGCAACTCATTTTCCCACCAAGTCACATTTAAGTAATTACCTTGTGTGTGTGCCAACCTGCATTTACGATGCCACTTCCCATTCCCACATCCAGTTTCCGGGCACAATTCCTGACTGTGCCTCCAATACCATCTGTTCCATTGTCTACAAGTTCTTTCTCCTTGTCTCTCTGTTTCTCTCTCTCTCTCTCTCTCTCTCTCTCTCTCTCTCACACACACACACACACACACACACATTGGATGTTGAAGACATTTATTCCTTGGCCATTAAAGTCTCTAAACCAAACTATCTCATATTTGGGAAACAGAAATGACATTTTCTATGTGTGTATAAATATGAGACCTGCCACGTTCTTCTACCTCCTACTCTCAGGATCAATATATTCTGGCAATAGAAGAATCAGCAATAAGCTTCTGGTTCACACTGCATCCTGCAAAAAAAAAAAAAAGAGTCTACCAGCTGGGCTATAACTAGGTCACAATAGTTCTCGTCTTTATTCTGGGAGAGTAGAAGCTTCCAACTTACAGGCGACAGACATGGTAAGTCAAATGAGTCCTTAAGCCACAACCTTCTTTTTTTCCCTATAAAATGAGATACTTAATCAAAATCACTGTTGCATATAGTACAACGATGAAGCTTTCAAGCATCCAATAAGTTGAGGACAAAAGTTTTTGTTGCATGGGGAGAAGGAGTAGAAAATCCAAATTTAGGGTGAGAATATAATTCAGGGAAGATGGTTATTTCCTTCCATGATAGAAGTCCAAAGTGATCAACCTGGAGCCTGAAAAATGACTGTTGCTTCCACCCCTGCATGTTTTCATATCGGAGGGAGTACCATTTCAAAAGCTTTCACCTGCAAGGAATAGGATATCCACCATGGGAGGCGCTATGGTTTGGATGTGGTTTGTCTCCCAAGGGTTCATATATGTGGGGCTTGGCTCTCACCATGGAGGTGTTGAGGTAGTGGCCCTATAAGAGGGGGAGCCTAGCAGGAGGTCACTGGTGCAAGCCCTTTGAAGGGATTAAGGAAGTTCTCATGGGACACTGAGTTAGTTCTCACTCGAATGAGTTGTTAATATAGTAGTCTTAATACAGGCCTCAAAGATGTTCAGGTCCTAACCTCTGGGACCTGTGGATGTTAATTTATATGACCAAAGGAAACTTTAAATATTTGATTAAGTTTAGGATTTTGACATGAGTTATTTTTATGGATTATCCAGGTGGTTCCCAGCTATAATTATTACATGTCCTTAAAAAGGGGAGAAAGAGGAAGATGTAGATACAGAGGGAGAATGCAATGTGATAAACCAGGGAGAGATTTAAAAGACTACACTGTAGGCTTTGAAAATGGAGGAAGGGGCCACAAGCCAAGGAATGTAAGGGATATAGGTCTATAATACAGAAAAAGGCTAGGAATCAGATTCTCCCCTAGAACATCTGGAAGAAGCATGATTCTGCAAACACCTTGGTTTCAACCCAGTGAAACTTATTTTGGAATTCTGCTTTAAGCTCCCAAGTTTGTGGTAATTTGTTATAGCAGCCATGTGAAACTAATACCCTCAACAAAAATTGATGTAAACTATAAAGGTTTATTTTCTCACATTACAACAACCCAGGGGTGGCTAATTCAACCCTCTAAAAAAGGAAAGAAATCTGGGCCTAATTTTTCTATGAATATTTTGGCTCTCTTCTCTAGGTGGTTAAATGGCTACACAGTCTTGAGATTCATGCTGTGCTGTGACAAGCAAAGGCAGGAAGAAAAATGTTTATCTCTCTTTCTTCAACTATACCTATTGAGTAAGAGGGCAACACTAAGAAAAGTATAAAATAATAAAATAAATATAAAAAGACCCATTTCTTGAGGAGTGTTCACTCGAAGTACAAATAATCTCATAGCCTAGATTCATCTTGTACCTCTTCCCCAAGCTTTGTCCCTTCTCCTCAGATTCCAGTCCAACCAGCCAAACCAATAATGTTCACCTTGATTCAGATTGTTTCTTTCAGGCAGAACAGACAACCCAGTGGTAAACTCTGTCCGCTCTCATTCAGAATCAGACCTGGTGGTGGGTTTGCAATGCTGTGCACACACTTACAGCCCACTTCAGAACTTTGGGAGGAACCATCTATAAACTGGAGTTTATATACTTATTTATTTCTATCCTCAGTCATTATGTCAGTGCCTGATTTCATACATGCCACTTGTATTTAATGATGTAATGATGCTAGGCAGGCCCTGATTTATCAGTTGGTAGATCAGATAGCACCCAGTTCACAGAGAGAAATGTGGTCCTCTAGTGTAACCATCAAGAATCCATTCTCTATCTCAAGATCCAAGATCCAGATCCAAGAACCAAGCCAAGAGCTGTTTTTTGAAAGAGTGCGGTTATTTGACCACACAGGCATGACTCTGCTCAAATATTCTAAGCAAGTGGTTTTCAAAATATGTGGCCTCAAGGCTCTGAAAGAAGTGCATTTTAATTTGCAATCCAGTACAAGATACTCAGAAGATCCTGAACAAAGTAAACAAGTTTTAATAAATGTTGCCCTTTCTATGAGCTATGCACTCTGATATTTTTCTTTCTATCCTATTCTCTTTCATATTTTTAAAAATGCTGCTCAAGACCTGTTAAATGGATTTTGCAACTCACTAATGGGTCACAACACACAGTTTGAAGCATGCTGCCCCAGAGGCCCCACAGTAATTCTCCTACTGGGATTTGCTAGAGGAACCATAGAACAATCGAATCAGCTACAGAAAGTTCAAGCAAAATTGATTCTACTGCTTCAAAAGGTCCGAATGGCAGAGTGGCTTGCCCTGCAGGGCCTGCAGGAAAAGGCTGTCTGGACCACACTTAAGCCAGGCAGCCCACAGGACCACCCAGTAAGTGGGTCAGAGTGGCACCCTCCATGAGTTCTACTTGATTATTAGATTTAAAGGGACCATAAAGCATTTTTCCTTCTTTTTACAAGATGCAGTAATGCATTTTTCATTTTTGAGGAAATTCACCACATCCTTCAGTAGTGCGAAGAATACATTTCAAATATTCCTCAAAGGACCTTTATTCCGGATAACCACCATGCCTCCAGGGAAAACGGAATATTAATCCCTCTTTGGAAAGTTGGAGGATGGAATCCACACAGGAGACATCCCAGTCTGATGGAAAAGGAAGCGAGAGAGATCTAGGTTTTAGTGGGGCCTGAGGAAATGGGGCATGGGGGATACACAGTAGGTCAGACATCTGTGTTTAAACTTATGCAGTGGGCAAATTTATTACACACAGCCAGATATGTTGAAGAACCCTAGAGCAGTGGGGTAACAATCGAGACTGCATTGGATCCTCAAATCTCCCAAGCTGTGGAGAAGATGCCCAGCTAGTGCCCAAGATAAACAATTGTGCCTCACAAGTAAACAGTGTCCAGAAGTCATAGCTACAGGACCAAATCAGGGTTTGCATCTATAGAGCCTTAAGAGAACTTTCCCTGGGCCTGGGAGTTCAACAGAGGAGAAAACTTAGACTACAACATGGTCTATGTTTTCCAGAACAGCAGCTCTAGGCACCAGTATCTTTGGACAGCTAGACAAGACTCGACAGAGTCCTGAGGTCACACAACAATTTGCACAGGGATCTGGGCCCCTGCCCTGTTCCCATAGGAACATGTACACAGTCCTTCCACTTGGGACATATGATGTGAACAGTCCTTCCACTTGGGATAGAGAAATAGGCCTGAAAGAGAGTTTGATTTTTTTTCTTGCTCTCTGTGGTAATAAAAGATTTTTAGAATTTTTTGATAAATTGTGGAAAATAATGAAATCATTATATTTCATAATATGAGTTTATAGATGTACATAATTGATTCTACTGTAGTTTTGATCTGGAATTAAGTTTGGGGACTCATGTGAAAGTGTAATGTTTCAAATTTAGTTGTGCACCAAATCTACCTGAGTACAGCAGTCTCCCCTCATCTGTGGTTTTGTTTTCCTTGGTTTGAGTTACTTGTGATCAACCATGGTCTGAAAATATTAAATGGAAAAATTCCAGAAATAAACCACTCAAAAACATTAACTGTTAACTATTCTGAGTATTGTGATAAAATGTCACTGTGTCCCACTGTTATAGATATAGAATGTCCCCTAAAGAGCTCATGTATTAATATTCAGAATTGATGTAATTAAGTCGTGAGGGTTGTAATCTCATCAGTGTGTAAATCCATTGTGACAGGTTTACTGGGCAGCAGTAACTTCAACTGGTGGGGTGTGGCCTTAGGGACTATACTTTTGTCTTTGAATCCCCTTGCTTGCTCTCTCTTGCTTCAAGCCTCCATGGTATAGAGTAGAGCCCCCCCCTCTCTATCTCTATCTCTATCTCTATCTCTATCTCTATCTCTATCTCTATCTCTCTCTGCTTCCCACCACCATGCCCAGAGCTCCAGTCCATGGCCTCACATGGATTGAACCCAAAATTTGCAAAATAACTGTGAGCAAATAAAATAAATCTTCCTTCCTCTAAGGTGTATGATCAGTCATTTGGATTATAGCAAGGAGAATCTTGACTGAGACACCTACTCAGTCTTGCTCAGGACACAAATCATTCCTGTGTTCCATGTATAGACACACTGTATACACTACTCACTCATTAGTCCCTTAGTAACCACCTCGGTGATCAGATTGACTGTCATGATATTGCAGGGCTTCTGTTCAAGTAACCCTTATATTTCTTAGTAACTGTACCAAGATCAAAGAGTACATAGCAAGGCATAAAAGGTAGAAGGACAGATTAATGCTAGTACCATGTGACAAAGCAGAAGGGCATGTTGGAAAAAACATAGTAGATATAGGTTCAGCACTATCCACAGCTTCAGGCATCCACTGGCAGTCTCGGAACATAGCACTTGTACATAAGGAGGACCATTGTATATTGAGCTATAGTAAACAAGGAAAAAGGTTTCATTTTCTTTTAAAAATGAATTGTGAATAGACTAGAAACTTAAGAGATACTCAACAGACAATGAAATAAGGGATCATAGGCAGTCTTATCCCAGTTTTAATTACAAAGGTGTCATTGTAAATAATGCATACCAAACCTTTACTTTACAAATAATGAATGAGACTAAGAGATATAAAACTCCTTGACCATGGTCCCACACAAAGTTACTGACAGAAAAAGAACTGGAATCCAGGCCTAACACACTGTTTATTCCAGAATTCACTAACTTCATTAAATTCCTTTTTATGTGTATGCAACCTACATTTACAATTGGGGCATAAAAGTGGAAGAAAACATCTGTATATTAAATTTCTCCTCACTACACATCAGCTGAAAAGGTGATGAAGGAGATAAGTGAAATACTTCAATAACCTACTTCTGCAGAATTCATGTATTATGTATGAGCAAGAAGGATGTATAATAGTCATTATGACCTCCAAGAGGAGATTAGAGGGTAAAGACATTTTTTTCATTAAGAACCTGTGATACACCAGACTAGTAAAATGTACATACGAAGGCAGATAATGACTAGAAAACATTGAGTCACAAAGAAAGAAATTTATACTAATGTAATAGATTTTTATATAAAATGATTTTTGTTTCAAAAATAATAAATTTTGTGTGTGGCCTAGAAAAAACAGGTAATTCAGGTAAAACAAAGATTTTAAAACATCACATTCAGACTAATGTGATAAACTTAAATAAGAGCACACATATAAAATCTCATTTGGGCAAATTTCTTTCAAAAATCAGAATTAACGCCGGGTGTGGTGGCGCACGCTTGTAATCCCAGTACTTTGGGAGGCGGAGACCAGAGGATCCGGGTTCGCGGCCAGCCTCAGCTCTCTCTCTCCCTGTTTCTCTCTCTCTCTCTCTCTTTCTCTCTCTCTCTCTCTCTCTCTCTCTCTCCTTAGTGAGGCCCTCTGCAACTTCATGAGACCCGGTTTCAAAATAAAGTATAAAAATTAGGACCGGGGGTGTAGCTCGGAGGTAGAACACCCCTGGGTTCAATCCCCAGTACTGCAAAAAAAAAAAATCAGAATTATAGCCCTAGATTCTAGCTCACATATTTTCTTCTTTATTAGGGCAACATTACTACCTCTCTTGGATTGATCTAGTCCCTCTTTCCTACCTCACTTTCAATATCCTTTTGAGCATCTCAATAGGCTGTCTCCCCTGCCTTCCTTTCTTTCAACCCTCTGTAGTGGACACTGTGGTTTAGCTCATGGATTATCTTTCCAAACTGATGAGCTCCTTCTTCAATGCTGAGTCTCCTCCCTGCATTCCTGAATTTCCCCTCACCACTTCTTTCCAGGAGGTTACTCTCCACTAAAGACAGGCACTTTGATCAAAGCCATGCCCCCTTTCAGGATCTTCTGGCACCAGTGACTGGTAGATGCTAGAGTATGGAGGCCCACACCCACTGGCCCTGTTCCATGCTCTGCATGACTGGCAGCTCAGCTCCAACTACAGTTGGCAGAGGTCTGGTTGTGGCAACAAGAAGCCTGCTCCTCCACCTGCCTTCTACTTCCTTCACTTCCCTGTGAGTGCTGAGCCTGGTGCATCACCCATGGCAGATTCCTGAATGCTGAAGGTGGCCTCTGAGTCACCTTCCTGGGGAACCCTGTCCTGGGACACTCCCTCTTGACCTGAAATCCTAAAGTCTCCATGAAGCCTGTTCCTACTAAGGGACTATCCTACTCCCTACAGCTACTAAAACCCACACAAAGAACCACCTACAAATAACGAACACAAAATACATTTGTTACATGTATTTAGATTTTTTTACTTTGGTAAAAATCATATAGCATGAAATCTACCTTATTAGCAAAGTTTTAAGTGCACATTAGAGTATTATTAACTATATGTTTATTTTTGCACTGTAGATCCCTAGAACTTTTTTATCTTGTATGACTGAACTTCTGTATGCATTGCACAGATATTCTGCCTATTCACAACCCCTGACAACCATTATTCTACTTTTGCATCCATGAATTGAATACTTTAGATATCATATAAGAGGAACTATGGTGGATGTGACCTGTGACTGGCTTGTTTCATGTGGCTCGTCCTCAAGGTTCATCCATCTTGTAGCATGTGATAGGACTGCCATCTCTTTTAAAGCCAAACAATATTGCATTGTATTTATATGGTACATTTTTCTTATCCATCTGTCTATGTACATTTAAGTTCTTTCTACCTCTTAGCGGTTGTGAATAATGCTGCAATGAACATGAAAATACAAATGTCTTTAAGACATCCTGTTTTCGATTCTTCTTGAGAAATACTTAGAAGTGCATTATATTTTCAATTGTCTGGTTCACTTATTTACTTTATATGCATGACTTGATATCCCTACTGATCAATTGAAAAATATGTAAATGTATTCGTTTGGAATATGTCCACTATGTCATGATCTTTGCGCATTGTTCTGTCAGACATCTTAAGACACTGGGGTGGGGAGCATGTTATTTACAGAAATAATTTTATTACCTTGCCCATGATTAGCAGCATGAACTAGATTGGCTGTTCAGAACAGTGATTTGTGAATGATCAAGAGTGTGTGAAAGCATTCCAAATAGATCATGACAGTTATTTCTATTTCTCTATTGCTGATCAATTCACAAAACAAATCTAAACATTCCCTCTTTATGGTGGAATGTGGAAATCCAGGGATACTCTGTGACCCCCTGGATATCACCCATGGATTCATGACTCAGATGTACCTGAGTACCCCTTGGGGGTTCCTAGGAGCATGAAGCTTTAATTTTCTACTTTTAATCTTAATCATATCCTGTATAATATGTTCCCATATTGAATAGTTCAATAAAAGCCTAAGGAAAAATGGTGTTGAAGTAAAGATAATGAGAAGCACACAAAGGGGGGAAAGCCTAAAATTCTGTTTCAGAGAAAACTTTATTAGATCCAGCTAATCAAAATTCTTAACTAGCATTTTTAAATGATTCTTCGAGTTTAAAAATCAATGTGAAAAAGCAAAGTGCAGCAATGGGATATCTCTAATTTGACTTTTGCCTCTTCAGAAATAAAGATTAGCTAGACTCTCAAAGTGTATTTACAAAGCATGATTGAAATAGAAACTTTAAATGGTTTCTCTACTTGTTCAGCCTAAAAACAAAACACAAAATGATGGAAAAAAATGCAAATTGCAAGATTTCCCAATAGCATGTAATGAAAGCTGCTTCTGAATGTTTTAATACCACAGAGCTTAACATTCCATAGACATTTGACTTCCAATAAAAAATATGCCTTATTTAGTTATCATTAAATCACACTTCTCTTATACAATTCATTTAAAACAAATTACCCAGTAGATGTTAGTAATTAAGTATGCTGTTTTAATATCTATAAATAAATTATATATATATATATATATATATTTATATATATATGCACCTTTCTACTAAGCTAGCAAAATGCCCCTTCTTGTTAATCCTTGAAGATGATCCATTGCTATAAACAAGAGCAGCTATTTTCAAGAATAGAAACTTTTGTATGGTGATAAAAATCAAAAGGACCTGGTAACTAGGTAACAGTGAATCTGCACATGCTTATTGTTATTCATTTGCCTGATACACAGACATTTGTAGCCATAAAGCTCACTTTGTATGCCCACTTCACCAGAGAGGGTTCTCTTTTTCCAAACAAGTTTTAAATTTAGGGGCAGTTAGTAGTAAAATTAATATATATGAATAATACATGACTATACTCCTATGGTAAGATTATTCTCCAGAGTAAATGGGAATGTATCAATTGCTCATTAAACACCATTTTTTAAAAATTCTGAAATTCATTTTCATATCAATCATTCCAGCTTTTTAAACTATGTACAATCTAAGATTATGGATCAATAAATGAAAACATCTTACATACCTGGAAAAAAGGTAAAATTTTTATGATGTGTCTTAAGAATAGTAATAAAATATAAGATATAACATGTAATATCAATGTGTCTCAGGAAAGAATCTCTTGTCTAGGGGAAACGCCAGTATAATATTTAAAATTATACTGCTCTTTTTGGAAAGCATTAAAGTGGGGCTATATTTAGACCTCTCAGTAAAAAATGTTTTAAAGTATCTTTATCTGACACTCTCCTTCAATATCTTATAAAACAAGGCAAGATAGTTGCTACTAACCTCAATTCTATTTCCATCCAGTTCCCCCAAATTCTTTCTCCCTAAGTCTTTGCAATTTCCCCCATTGTGATGATAAATGTATATTTTTATACTTTTATTTTTTTATTTTATTTTATTTTATTTATTTATTTTTTTTGGTGCATTGTAGTCTCACTTCACAATGAGTATCAGTTTGGTGTTAACATACATGCACACAGCTCTTGGTGTCCCTCCCCCC
>PVJS01033158.1:0-22334 GCA_004027185.1 Glis glis | reverse complement strand
TAAAAATTGAAAAAAAATAAATAAAAAGGGCTGGGGGGGGGTGGCTCAGAGGTAGAATGCTCCAGGGTTCAGCCCCCAGTACCATACACACACACACACACACACACACACGCACAAACACACACATACGGATAATAAAAAGAGAACATGTTCAAAAAATAAAAACTTAGTTTACCCATATAAGAAGTACCACTGTCATTGCATTGACTTTTTAAGTAACAAAGAAAACCCTGTTTTAATTAGCAATTCATTATGAAATAATGAGATCTAAAGAAAAAAATTTAAAAACCTAATCAAGATGTTCCTCATCAAAATATTTGAATGTCTTCAGAAAATCAATTTAAGGACATAAACTCAAATAATGAGGCAAAACAAATTACTCTTGGTAATTAAAAACCTTGATTTCAAGGTGACAGTTAAAATACTACTTTATTTATGAAATTCTCCTTGACTCCAATATCAATTGGGCTTACTAAGTTATTTTCTTCTTTTCTCTGTGTCAAATTTTGAGTCAAATTTATTTCTTTTTTTTACACAATTTGTGACACTATTCTTATTTTTATTTTATTTTATTTTATTTTATTTTATTTTATTTTATTTTATTTTTTAATATCTCCTTCCCTGTGAGATTCTAAACTGATAGCCTGGACACATATTTGTTCACTCCAAAATATGTATCTTCTTGTACCAGAGTTGAATTATTGAATGGATTTGATAAGCATCTAGTACTGCCAAGCATATATTGGGAAAACATAAAAAAATGAATAAGCTATATAGTAGAAAGAAAATTATTTAGAAGAAACAATAGGTTGAATTTAGAGTTATATTTGGGACACAAAAGTATTTTAGGTTAGCAGAAAGGAAGGTCACTCTACCAGTATGGGGTCAGAAAAGATTTATGAGCAGAAGCGCTTAAGCTAAGATTTGAATTCACGCCCTTCTAAGCTAAAAATGGTATGCAAAATGGAATAATATACAATAAATAGACTTTGTGGAGAGAAAGAAAGTAGGGGATAGATTAACACATTAGAAATATTGTTCCATAGAGAACTCTACTCTTTTAATGTAATTTATCTTTTTTTATCTCTGGCTACTTTCCAGTTTTTCTCTTTCTTTTTCATTTTCAATAGTTTATGATGTGCCCTCTCTCTCACTGTTTTTAGGGCAGAACTGGTAGTAAGGGACCCTGACAACCTTTCTTTCTTATATCATGATCTGCTATTGGTTTGGCCAAATCAGTAAAGATAAAAATGTCTCCTCATTTTTTTCCTTCCATCTTCTATGGCATTAAAAGTGACCTTGCTTTGCAAGTACAGTTTTCTTGGCATTCATGCTGCTTATAGTTTGCTGAGCTTCTTGTAACTATTTGTGATAATTTTGTGAAATTATTGTACATTATTTCTTCAAATATAGTTTTCTGTCCCTTCTGGGACTTCAAGTATTTTTGTGTTAAACCACTTGTGTGCAGTCTTTTTATTTGTCTTTAGGTGGGACAATTTCTATTGATCTATCTTTAGTTTCACTGGCACTTTCTTCTGCCATCTGAAGTTTGTACTTAGGTCTATCTGGTACATTTTTTTCATATATTTTGCTTTTTCAGCTCTAGAATTTTTTTTATAATGTATCTACATTTCTGCTGAGATTTCCTTAAGTTCATACAGCATTATTATATCTTAATTCTAGAGTTATTATGACATTCTTATATGTTATCTCCAGTGTATGAGCTACCTTTTGTTTTATTTGTTTTTTTTAACCAACATCACATATATCTATCTCTTTGGTTGTCTAGTAATTTTTAATTACATAATGATTGTTAGGGAGTATATATTATAAAGATTCTAAATTTTTTCTCTTTCTCTGATGGGTAGTGTTTTGGTTGGTTGGTTGGTTGTTGTTATTGTTGTTTTTAGCAGAAATTTATCTTTGTTAAACTCAAAGTCCAAATTGTGTCTTCCTTGTTTGCCTTGTTTGGGTTGGCAGTTGAAGTCTGCTCAGTTCTATCAGTGTTACAATAGGTTTCATTTAGAAATTGTCAGTCTTCTCTTTGCAGTTAGGTTTAAGGGGTCAGTCCTGGCTTTGAGCCAAGTTTGTATATAGATCTTAGGGCTTCTACCTCTGTATCTCTCCATTTCTGATATATTCTCCTGCTCCCCAACTTTTCAGCTGTCTGAATACCTGGAAATCTATTATCTGTTGACTTAAGCCAATAAGACCACAACTTTCTCTTTTGAATGGACTGGAGAATGTCTTTATGTGAACACTAATGTTATACAGTACCGATCCCTGATTCAAGTGTCAAATTCTCTTGAGATTCTTCATGCTTTTGTTCTTTATCCAATGCTTTCAAATTATTTTCTTTTAGTGTATCATTGACTTGGAATTTTTAATTGTTATTTCAGGGAGAGTTTGTCAGTGTTAAGTTTTGCCTTTGGGTAAGATTCTCAAGTTATTTCTCCATATGGCATATGATAAGAAAATCACAAAACTCTTAAGAATTTTAGAAATTATTAAAATGTGTGATATACCACCTAGACAAGAAAGATAATAGAGGTGATGAAGACATACAATAATGTATGGAAAAATAATCAATAGTGATTTATTTACCCCATTTGATATGTAAGGCATTTGAAGATTCAGTATGTCTAAATGAGAAAGCATATTTGGAAAACAAATCAGCACATTTACATAATTAAATATAGTTGAATTGGTAATATGAATGGAAAATATATAATGAGAGCAAATTTTAGTTATTTAAAATATTTTAGAAGATTTAACAGCATTTGGGAAGGGAAAATAAAGTGTGCTGACTTTTGACCATTATTTTGGTGTTATAAAAGCTTATACTGGATATGCAGAGGAAGGATTCCAAGATGGTGACTGAGGGAGACACCATGTTATGATTCTTCTGAGACTCTGATCTCAATTCCTGTGAAAACAGCTTCTTGATAAGAGAAGAAAAACAGTGAAAAATTGAACTAAACAACAAAATAATTGAAACGTGATGGAATCAAAGCCAGTAAAGAGCTCCAAGAGCCTTACCTAGGGAACAGCAACAGCAGCGGCAGCGACATCTTGTCTGGGCCAGGCCAGTGGCTACCAGCATTGTGACTTCCACATACCACCATCAAGGAAGCCAGCAACCTGTTGTGAATCCAGCAATTGCAGAGCATCAGCAATGAGGGTGAGCAGCAGCTTGCTCCACACTTGACAGAGACCAGGACGGCAGTGGCGGTGGTAGCGGTGGTGGCATTATCTTGGCCAGGCTGTGCCAGTGGCTATGGCATTGCGGCTTCCACAGACCACCAATGGGGAAGCCAGTGACCTGTTACAAGTCCAGCAACTGCAGAGCAACAGCAATGAGGGCGAGCAACTCGCTCCAAACTCGACAAAGTTATGAACAGCTGCAGCTGCAGCAGAGGAGGCACCATTTTAGCCAGGCCATGCTGCAGCTACCAGCATTGCAGATTCCACAGACCACCAACAAAGAAGCCAGCGACCTGTTGTAAGTCCAGCAACTGCAGAGCATTGGCAGTGAAAGCGAGTGTCGGCTCGCTCCACGCTCAACAGAGACCAGAACGGAGGCAGCGGCGGCACCATCTTGGCTGGGCTGCAACAGCAGCTGCCAGCATCACAGCTTCCACAGGCTGCCAGGGGAGAGGCCAGTGACCTGTTGTGGATCCGGCAACTGCGGATCATCAATGGTGAAACTGGGCAGTGACTCCCTCCAAGCTTGATAGAAACCCGAGTTCCCGGAGGCCTGACCAGAACCTGCTTCAGTGACTGAGCCCACCCCCTCCTCCAGAGATTAAGAGCAGGGCTCAATTAGACCATAAGTTAAAGAGCTGTCCCAGGGGCCACAGGGCATCGTGGCCACAGGGACTTGCATGGCAAGCAATAGACTCAGGGAGTCTGTGACTTTGTGGATCACCCCTGTGGAGATAGGAGTGGGGTCTGCTGTAAGACACAGCAGAAGTGCAGACAAGCAGACAGCTCCCAGCAACATTCAGGCAGAACAGACCTACAGCCTGCAGATTGCAGTGCCCTTGCAGGGTTTCCAAGGATTGCCACAAGACACATAGTCATGGTACTTGGGGAAAAATCAGACCAACCCAGCCTTCTCTGTGGAAAATGTGGAATTCTGTGTTTGCACAGAGTCGGGTCAAAGTGACATCAGCCGCTTCTGTAGGCAAAGAGAGACACAGGCCCTGAGTTCCACACTGGCGACACCCGCCATATGTGTAGACAGAGAGAGTCATAGGGACAGGCCAACTAGAGAAAGTGAAGATGCACGCTTGCAGTAGGAGGGAAACCAGCAGCACTGGGTACCTGCAGGGCACAAACTGTCCAGCTCACAACTCTGACTCTACTTCTTATTAGGGAGGCGACAGGTTCTTGGACCTTAACACCTGGAACCCATCAACTTCACCAGTTCAGTGGGCAGAAGGAACCCTAGAGTAACTGCAACCCAGTACTGATGATCTACAGGCAGAACAACAGTGGGGGGATACCAGAAACAGATTTTAAAGACAAATTTAAAGGGTAATAAACACATAACAAAGAGCTGAGAATAACCATTCAGTAAAGGATATTCACCTTTAAGGCTCACCTAGTAGCAGATATCTACCTCCAGAATAAGGTACTATAAAGGGAGAGAGATTAAACATAGGACACCTACAGAGTGAGAGAGAGCCACTAAAAGCAACAAAGAGATAAACTTAAGAAACCTGAAATCATGAGAAGGAAGAATAGCAAAGAAACAATGAGCTCCCACAACTCCACAACAACAGAACCCACCAACACAGAAGTGTAAAGAATGCCAGAAGGACAATTCAGAGCTTTAATAGTAGAAATGATACAGGATTTCCAAAAAGAATTTGCAGAGAGCCTGAAAGAAATGAAGGGCCAAATGAACGAAGAATCTGACACCCTGAATAGGAATCAAAAAGAAGCACTGAAGGAAGTGAAGGATGCAATAATTGAAATGAAGGCATCAGTACAAACTATCAACAATAGACTAGACCACATGGGAAACAGAATCTCATTCTTCGAAGATGACCTCTCCAAAAATGAATGCATAGTATATAACTTAGAAAAAACAATTCGACAGCATGAATTGGACATTAAAGAGATACCAGTTAATCTTAAAATAAGAATAATAGGCATAGAAGAGGGAATAGAAGGTGAAACCAATGGAATCAATAATCTTTTCAGAGAAGAAATATTAGAAAATTATCCAAACATAGAAAAGAGGTCGACACACAGGTACAGGAAACATATAGAACCCCCAATAGACAGGATCAGAGAAGAGGTTCACCATGCCACATAATAATCAAATTGATGAACATAGAGGCCAAGGAGAGAATCTTAAAAGCAACAACAGTAAAAGACCAAGTAAAATTCAGAGGAAAACCAAAAAGAATCACTCCTGACTTTACAAACCAAGTCATGAAAGCCAGGGGGGCCTGGAGCAACATAATCCACACTCTGCAAGAAAACAACTTCAGACAAGCTTTATCTACCCAGCAAAGATATCTATCAAATTTTACGGGGAAATAAAAACCTTCCACAACAAATAGAAGCTGAAAGACTTTATGTCTTCCAAACCAGCATTAGAGTGCTCACATAAGAACAGAAAATCACCAAATAAATAACGTAATGACACACCTCAAGATCCATGAAAAGAAGGAACAGTCTAACCCCAAAGCCAGTAGAAGACAGGAAATTATTAAAATCAGAGCAGAAATCAATGAAGTAGAGAATAAAAATAATACAAAAAATCAACAAAACCAAAAGCTGGTTCCTTGAAAAAATAAACAAGATACATAAACCATTAGCCAACCTAACCAAAAGAAAAAGAGAACCAACCCAAGTTACTAAAATAAGAGATGAAAAAGGTGATATTACCACCGACAGCATGGAAATCCAGAGGATTATCAGAAACTACTTTAAAAACTATAGTCCAACAAAATGAAAAACCTAGAAGAAATTGACAAATTTCTAGACATGTACAACCTTCTTAAGTTGAATCAAGAAGATATAGAACACTTAAACCGACCAGTAGCAATCAAAGAGATTGAAGCAGCAATAAAGAGCCTACCATCAAAGAGAAGCCCAGGACCAGATGGTTTCCCAGGTGAATTTTATAAAACCTTTATAGAAGAACTAATCCCAATACTCCTCAATCTATTCCATGAAATAGAAAGAAACAGGACTCTCCCAAATATATTCTATGAAGCCAACATCATATTGGCTTCATAGTACCAAAACCAAATAAAGACAACTCAATAAAAGAAAACTACAGGCCTATATTGGATACAAAATCAATCTTAAAAAATCAGAAGTTTTTCTATATGCCAAACATAAATCCACAGAAAAAGAAACCCAGAAAACATTTCTGCTCACAATATCCCCCCCAAAATGATGAAATATTTAGGAATAAACCTAATCAAGGATGTAAAAGACCTCTACAAGGAAAATTACAAAACATTGAAAATAGAAATTGAAGAAGATCTTAAAAGATGGAAGGACCTCCCATGCTCTTGGATAAGCATAATAAATATCATCAAAATGGCCATTTTCCAAAAGTGATCTACAGATTCAATGCAATAACCATTAAATTACCAAGGTCATTCTTCACAGACATAGAAACATCAGTCCTTAAATTCATTTGGAACAACAAAAAACCCAAAATAGCCAAAGTAGTTCTCAACAACAAGAACCATGCAGGAGGCATCTCAATACCTGACTTCAAACTATACTACAGAGCCATAATAATAAAAACAGCATGGTATTGGCACAAAAGCAGAAACATAAACCAATGGAGCAGAATAGAAGACTCAGCAACAAATTCGCACACTTATAGCCAATTGACTTTTTACAAAGGAGCCAAAAACATACACTGGAAAAAGATAGCCTCTTAAACAAATGGTGTTGGCAAAACTGGCTAACCACATACAGAAAATTGGAAATAAACCCCACTTTCTCACCCTGCACGAGAGTCAATTCAAGATGGATCAAAGACCTGGAAATTAGACCAGAGACCTTGTAGCTACTTGAAAAGGGTATAGGTCCAACTCTTCAACACACAGGCACAGGCAAAAACTTCCTCAAAAAGACCCCAAAACAGAGAGCCAACAGAATGGGAGAAGATTTTTGCCAGCTACTCCTCTGATAGAGGACTAATATCTAGAATACACAGAGAACTCAAGAAACTCACTGCTAAAAAAATAAACAACCCAATCAAGAAATTGTCAAGTGAGCTCAATAGACAATTCACAGAAGAAGAAATACAAATGACCAATAAATTTATGAAAAAATGTTCAACATCATTAGCAATCAGAGAGGTGCAAATCAAAACTACCCTGAGATTTCACCTAACCCCAATTTGAATGGCAATCATTAAAAACACAAACAATAACAAATGCTGATGAGGATGTGAAGTAGGAACTCTAATACTGTTGGTGGGGTTGCAAATTAGTGCAATCACTTTGGAAAACAGTGTGGAGGATCCTCAGAGACATGGGAATGAACCTACCATATGATCCAGCAATACCACATCTAAGTATCTACCCAAAAGAATGGAAACCAAACTACCAGATTAATGCATGCATATCTATGTTTATGGCTGTACAATTCACAATTGCCAAACTATGGAACCAGCCCAGATGTCCATCAACAGATGAATGGATTACAAAACTATGGGGTATGCATACAATGGAACTTTACACATCCATAAAGAAGAACAAAATTATGTCATTTACAGAGAAATGGATGGAATTAGAGAACATTATATTTAGTGAGATTAGTCAGTCACAAAAAGTGAAAAGTCGCATGTTCTCCCTAATATGCAGAAGCTAGGGAGAATAGGGCATAGTAGGGAGTCCAGACAAAGATGGAAAAAACCTCAGATGAGTAAAGAAGGTGACCTAACTGAGGAAGATGGGAGGGGTGAAGAGGGAACACCCTAATGCACAGGATGTACATACACAAACTTATCAAAGTCAACTACTATGCTGAGCAGGAGAAGGAGGGAAGGGGGAAGGAATGGGAGTGGGAATTGGGGGAGGGCTAATTGACCGATGTGTGCATGCATACTTCTACCACCCTGGAATCCATCAAGATGTATGATTACAATGCACCAATACAATTTTTTAAAGCTTATACTGGCATTTATAGTAAGAACACAGCTTCCTAATGTGTTTCAAATTCTCTTTTGTTAACAAATTTCATTGAAATGGAAGTATCAAGGCACAAATAACAAATAACAGTGAAAGTAACAGATATTGACCACTACCAAAATCAACATTTACAAGCATTTATGGAAAATGAAATTTTGTTGACTGGAAGACTGGAGAAGAGAAAACAGTAATCCAGACTCACACTTTATAATGCTACAAGGGAGATGGAAATTGCCTCTGCATCCAGGATCCCAGAAAGTCTATGCATATTTAGAGACCAAGAATGGGTTCTGAGGCAGTAGTTATGATAATTGATTAAAGGATTATCTGTGAAAGAAATAGGACTTATCTACTCCAACTATCTCATCAGAACTAGGATAGAGGGAATCCAATATAGTATTATTTGCTCCATTTTGAAAATCCAGAATTGATCTTAAAAAAGTCAAAATATCTATTTCTGGAAGGCTAAGACTTTCAGTAAGGTGTTAATGGTTAAAACAGAATGAAAGGACAGAAAATGATAATCTGGGTCCTCAAAAAAATGCAAAGTGTGAAACAAAGAAAATATAGAAGTGTTTTTAAAGTAAAAGTTATTATAAATTGTTCTATTTCTAGAATAGATTCCTCTCATTGTGCTGAACATATATCCAGGTCTTCCCACAATAAACTTATTTATGTCTATTGTCCTAGCACTATTACTTTCCTAGTAGATATTGAATTTATTAATACTTATTAATAATGACTGCATGATTATAATATCAAGATTATCAGCCCACATGACATAGTGCTACTTAACAAAATCACATTAAAGAAAAGTATTTTAGCCGGGATGGTGGTGCACGCCTATAATTCCAATACTTAGAAGGCCAAGACAGGAGGGTTGCAGGTTTGAGGTCAGTCTCGGCAACTGAATGAGAACCTCAGCAACTTAGACCCTGATTCAAAATAATAAATAAATGAACAATCAAACAAATGAACAAACAAATACATAAAGCAAGCCAGGGGTGTAGCTTGGAGGTAGAATGCCCCTGAATTCAATCCCCAGTACTAAAAGTAAAAAATAAATAAAAGAAGAAATATTTTGCCTTCTCTATAAACAGACTCAGAAATATAAATTTAGGGTGCAAAAAATGAAATTATACTTTTAGCTTATGCATCATATCACTGGTATGTAAATGATTCCTCAACTTTTTCTTCATCTGTCTAATAAAATGTAACAGCTAGTTCAGAGCATCTCTTCTTAAAGAGAGTTCTGTTTTTCAGTGTTACTCATCAAATGCTAAGGTTGACTACCTCTACCCACTTACATTTTTCTGGCCAGGACTAAATTAAAGAAATATTGGTTTATAATCTTCCCCCAAATTAGCAATGATTATTACCAGTACATATATTAGAGTACAAAGCAAAGTATATTTTGCCTTATCTTCTTTAGACTTGTTTTTTTAATGGGTGAGCATACTGTCTTATTTTTCTTTGAATCTCCAGTACCTAGCAAAATTCTTGCTGCGTAGTAGATATTGCATATAATTGTATGATTAAGATGTAACAATCAAGCAATATATATTCTGTTACCATTCAGACAGTCGGTGAGTGGTAGGAAGTTATTTTTCTAATACCCTGCAGTATAGCAAATGTATTTTCTCTTTTATTAAAGAACTTTCAATTCTGAAAGATTGGTTTTTTTAACCTCAATCTGTTTTTAAATCATTGATAATAATCTCTGAGACCTTAAAAAAGTTCTTTAGGTGTAAAGGTCCACAGCTCTAGACCAGTTATGTTAGCAAGGTCTCTTCCAGCTCATTCCATTTTTCTGGGCGACACCATCAAGTTCATCATTTTCTATTTCTTTTGATTGTTAACTTCATCTCCTTAGCTATATGCTGGATGGAGCCTATTCTGTCTATATTTGTCTCCAACCTTATCCCTTCCTGTACTGCTTGTATTGAAAAGTGTTACTAACAAAGCCTATTACTGTGTGTGTGTGTGTGTGTGTGTGTGTGTGTGTGTGTGTGTTACTGAGAATTGAACCCAGGGGCATTCTACCTCTGAGCCACACCATCAGACCTATTTTAATTCTCTGAAACAAGGTCTCATTAAGTTGTTGAGGGCCTCACTAAGTTGCTGAGGTTGTCCTCACACCTGCAATCCTCCTGTCTCAGCTTCCCAAATATTGGGATTAAGGCTGTGCACTACCACGCCCAGCACAAAACCTATTACTTTTTTAAAGTCCTTGTTCTTTTCTCCCCCTTTCCTTCATTCCTGATTACTTCCTTTCAGGTGACAGCAGATATCGGTTACAGATGAAGCATTCTAACCTTTCTTCCTTCTGTCTTCTTAGGCAAGTGCACCCAACTGGGATATTACCAGCAGAGAGTACTTTTAGAGACCTCATTGGCCTGTCTGCAGAAAGCTGATAGCTGCTAAAGGTTCCAGCTATATTTTCTTTCCCCTAAGGTTGCTGTCATGGTTTCACTTTCATATTTTTTTTTCAATTTCTCATTTCTCTCTCCACAGGGGATTATTCCTGCCAGGTATACTTAATGAGTATAATTAATTAATGTACATAATTGAATATTACATTCACTAGTGAAAATTTTCATTAGTAATATATTATGTATCTACATATTGCCCTTGAGTATGATAAACTTTTCAGGGTGTTTCAAGAAATGTCTAGCTGGGCATGGTGGCACACACTTGTAATCCCAGTACTTGGGAGGCTGAGATAGGAGGATCACAGGTTTGAAGCCAGCCTTAGCAACTTAACGAGGCTCTCAGCAACTTAGCAAGACCTTGTTTCCAAATAAGAAATAAAATAGGGCTGGGGGTGCAGCTCAGAAGTAGAATGCCCCTGGATTTAATCCCCAGTACCACAAAAAACGAAAAGAAACAGCTATTATTGTCAGAACACCAAAATAAATACTGAAATATAAACTAGACAATTAAGCATAAGTCAACCATATTTGTTTAATTTCTTCTACATGCATCACAACTGTACTCTTCATTTTTTAATTAACACATAATAGTTGTATATCTTTATGGGGTACAGTGTGATGTTTATATATATATATATACACACACACTATGTAATGGTATATCAGGGTATGTAGTATATCTATTAACAAAACATTTATTATTTCTTCATAGTGAGAAAATTCAAAACCCTCTAGTTTTTTGAAATATAAATATAATATAAATATATATAAATATAGTAAGATATAAATATAATAAACTATTATAAACTGTAGTCACCTTACCATGCAATTGAGCACCACAAATTATTCCTCTTTCCTACCTGTTTGGCCTTAAACTATTATTAGAGGAACGCAATGGAACTGGAAATGGGTGTTATCTCTCACATGGAAGGATATAAGAGAGACACTTCTGAACTGACTTCCAAATTTCCATGGGTATAATAAGAAAACATGGCTGTCTCAGCCAGCCAGCAGCAATTGTTCTATGTGAAAGTGTCATAGTCATCATCTGAAGACGCTTCCTCAAAGAACATTCCTCAGGGCAGGCAGAGTGGAGAAGGGTGGTCTGTATACCTGTGTCATGCAACGTGAAATTTCAAAATATGTTATTGAAAGAAGAACTTGAATAGATGCAAAGTAATGTATTAAGACCCTTAGTTATTAAAAGACACTAAGGATCATGTGATCATGTTCATAAGTGTGACTCCCCTCGCCCCTACAGCGGAATTTAGTGATGCTAAGGGACTAAGGGAAACTACTTTGTAATCTTTGCCGTGCCACAATAAATGGATGCTAGCATTTGTTTCCCAGGTGGATATCTGTGTAGTTACTGGTTAACTTGAACTGCTTGGGTTGCACCAAAGAAGAAAAATACTGGAAAGGAATGTTATGGCTAAGGATTGGTGGATAGAAAGAGGGTCAGGATCAAAGATTGCTACTCTCTCTCTCTTGTTCTTAGTCCCTTCGTGGAATACACGTGGATTCTGCATCCGCCAGCAAGGCTGAGTTGGCATGGAACATAGATGGTTTAACGGACTGCAGAAGGAGTTGATTGAATGGAGATGCCAGTTAAGTAGAAAGACAGATTTGGAAGAATAAAATTTGCGGCATTATTAGATAAATAAAGTCATTTTATGGTTGTTCCTCCATGAATTGGGGTTCATTACCAAACTAGTTAGCATCATTTCCTATCAAAAATTTATATGAAAAGTTGTACTTGTAGCCAGGCCTGGTGATGTACATCTAAAATCCCAGTAACTTGGGAGGCTGAGGCAGACCAATCATTTCATAAGATATTTCAGCATCCACTCCTCACTCTGTTTTACCTGCTTGTTCCCCCTCAAGGATTTTAACCACATGAGTGATGACTTAACCATCTCTTATGCTCTTTTCCTTGCATCTGTTATTTATGCAGGGATAATATGACTCACTTCCATTGTTCACCTCCTCAGAAACAGCTCTAAGAAAAGCTCAGATTTATGAAAATAAAGTTTTGTGGCATGAGCAAGCATCAAGATGTTTCTACAAATGAGAGACCATTACTAAAAATGAAACACACCAAATGCTGTGTGCATGAACGTTCACTTCACTTTGAACCTCGCTAGGATGTATAAGTACAATGCACCAATTAAAGTATAAAATCGTTATTGTCCAGTACCAAATACTGCCCAACTCTAAGAAAAACAGTCAGTCCATTTTATGTGTAAGCATTATTATTCCAGAGCATATGGAATCTAAAAAAACCCAGAAAACAAAAAATAAATAAATACTTCCTAATTCTCTAAAATATTAGAAGTAGACAGTTGGCAAATCAGCATCCAAGACAGGTTGAAATGGAAAATGAAAAGCTGAAGATGACAAAAAAAGAAAAGAATAAAGTGGGAAGTTTTGCCAGTGGATATTTGTGACAATGAGGAAGGCTAATTTCATATTCTTGGCTTGTAAAAGATGGAGATTGTTAACAGGTGCTACATGCATGGAAATAGTGGCTGTTAAAACACATACTTACCAACCTCCTTATTGCACAGGGAATGCCTCTGCGTCAGTGCTGGGGAAGAGGCACTTGCCTCCCGGGGCCATGGGGTCTCCCAGTAGTTGCTCTGATTTGTCCCTCCTGGAGGCAGGACTTTGTTTTTCCACTTTGCAGGTCTCTTTTCTGCATCTCCTGCAGACATGTAATTTCATCCTATAGAGCTGCCTCTTGAGGGGGTCAGGCAAGGTGAGTGCAGGATAGGGGATTAGCTTCTAGCCAGGCTTTTCTGAGTCACTGAACATCATCCAATAAACAAACATCTGACTGCTAAAGCTGAAAGTCCATTTTCACTTTTATTTCATAAATTTCATTCATGTCATTTCTTTCATTTATTCTTTTTCTAGGTGGGAATGCTTTCTGAATTTGACATGTGGGTTCCAGAGAGTACCTATGAAAGTAGTATTAAAGTAGTACCTGTTTGCTGTTTTGCCAATTAATTTTTTTTTTGCAGTACCAGGGATTGAACCCAGGGGCGTTCTACCTCTGTGCTACACCCCCGGCCCTATTTTTTATACTTTATTTTGAAACCAGGTCTTACGAAGTTGCGGAGGGCCTCACTAAGTAGAGAGAGAGAGAGAGAGAGAGAGAGAGAGAGAGAGAGCTGAGGCTGGCCGCGAACCCGGATCCTCCAGTCTCCGCCTCCCAAAGTACTGGGATTACAAGCGTGCGCCACCATGCCCAGCTCCAATTAATTTTTAAACTTTTTTAACTTGCAATTTTTATTTTATTTTTATACTTTTATTGGTATATTATAGTCTCATATCATAATGTAGTTCATAGTGGTAGTGACATACATGCACAAAGCAGTTGGTGAGTTTTCCCCTGGCTCCCTCCCTACTCCTCCCCTTCCCCATACATGATATTAAAATTGACACTGGTGTTCTCACATATGAAAATAATGTCAGTGGAAGTGTTTCCTTTATTAATTTTCCCTTTCCCCCCTCCCCCAAACTACCTCCCTCACTCCACTGGAGTTCCTCCTCCATTATTTAAAATCTTTCATATCCTAATTACTCCCTAGCTTTCACATATGAAAGAAAACATATGACCCTTCACTTTCTGTGACTGGCTAATCTCACTTAACATAATGTTCTCCAGATCAATCCATTTTCCTGCAAATGATACAATTTTGCTTTTCTTTATTGCTGAGTAAAATTCCACTGTGTGTATATCCCATAATTTTGTGATCCATTCATCTGTTGATGAACAACTGGGTTGGTTCCATAATTTGACTATTATGAATTGTGCTGCTATAAACATGGATATACATGTATTACTATAATATTCTGATTTCAGTCCCTTTGGAAAGATACCCAGGAGTGGTATAGCTGGATAATATGGTGGATCCATTCCCAATTTTCTGAGGAATCGTCACACTTATCTCTATAGCAGCTGCACTAATTTGCAATTCCACCAACAGTGTAGAAAAGTTCCCATTTCCCCATATCTTCGCCAGCATTTATTGTTGTTTGATTTCTTGATGATTACCATTCTGACTGGGGTTAGATGGAATCTCAATGTATTTTTAATTTGTGTCTCCCTGATTGATAATGATGTTGAACATTTTTTCATGTATATATTGGCTATTTGTATCTCTTCTTTTGTGAAGTGTCTATTTAGTTCAATTGTCCATTTCTTGATTGGGTTCTTAGTTTTTTTTTAATGTTAAGTATTTTAAAAACTTTGTGTATTCTAGATATTAGTTCTCTATCAGAGGAATAGCTGGCAAAGATTTCCCATTCTGTAGGATCTCTCTTTAGACTACTGATGATTTCCTTTGATGAACAGAAACTTTTTAGTTTAATGCCAACACATTTATTAATTCTTGTTTTAATTTCCTGAGTTTTGGGTGTCTTATTGAGGAAGTTTCTTCATCTTTGCTTTTCTGTTTTATAAGTCTTTGAACACAATTGAGAACTGATATAGCTTGGCAATTGTTCATTACATTTGCTTATAAATATGAAGAAGTGAATTTTGAAATATAAAAATCATGAAGAGCTCTTGGAAAAGAAGAGAAAAATATCTTAACTATTTTTTCACTGCCACCTCAATTCAGAATGGAGGTATCTAGAGTAATATCTAGAGCTAGAATTCAACAGAATTTGTACTTTAAAGTGAAGATTAAAAAATAGCAAGCATGTGATATTTTCTTCTTTCACAAGATGATCTTTATTTATCATAATAAAGAATTAGTAAATTCAGAAACCATGAACTATGTGGACACAAATAATTAAATTAGAATCAACATATGCATGTTCCTAATCACTTTACCAATGTACACGCCTTTAATTCTGGATGTTTTCCATCTAGTAGAGGCAGCAAAAAGCAGAGAAGAAGGTTATGATTTGGGATGCAGAATAATAAAATGCTACTTAAATTTTATATCAGTAGACTGAAATATGGTCATGATGATAGCCTCCCACACATATATAATTTCTCCTTGAAAAAAGTCTTCATTTCATGGCCAAAGATTCATCATGTAAAAAAAAAATCATATAGATGCAAGTTTTCCAGAATCCATCAACCCCTGGAAATTGTGGCATGAAGATTGAAAATAGTAAACATTAATTGTTTGTATTATCTCAAGGAATGCTCTTTTATTTTATTGTTTTGTAAAATTCAGTGCATAGAAAAGGCTAGCATTATTATTTACTTGGAATCAAATGATAAGCAGATGATATCCTTTAAAAGTTAAAAATAAATAAAAACTGTGTAACAAATAGCTGCATTTTCTAAAGGTAAACATGATTTTGCCAACATAATTATTTTGAGCAGTAATGGATCAGGTATATTTATTGTTATTTACCTATGAAGTATAATTCTGTTTCATACAGCTGTATCATTTTACATCAGTATTTGGTTTTCCTGAGCTTTTCATTGACTATCTCTATGATCCTGGCAGCCTAAAGCAAAAGTTAGAATATCATGTACATTCATTGAAAAATAAATGTGACAGATGCTAAGTCATAAAACAGAATACCTGTAATCTCAGTGCTTAGGAGGCTGAGACAAGAGGAATACAAATTTAAGACTAACCTTAGCAACTTTGGAAGACCCTGTTTCAAAATAGCATAACAATAATAATAATAATAATAATAATAATACAATAACAATAATGTAATAATGGGTTGGGGCTATAGCTCAGAGGTAGAAGGCCTCTGGGTTCAATCCCCAGTACAAGAACAACAACAAAAAAGCATTCATTTGGGTCCAGAATTCTTTTTGCCTCAAAGGAAAAAAAATTAGAAAATATCATAATTTATCTTGCTCAACAGAATTATTCAGAAAAACCAAACAAAAAATACTCAATAGAACAGGGACAGAGAATGGAAATATGACCATAAAAATGACCTGCTTTTTTCAAAAGCAGAAAATTACTTTGGACACAGGAAAGAACACATTATTACATCCCATTTTAACAGAGCCACATGTATTAGTCAAATATCCAGTGTCTGGTCAAGTTGACCCATAAAATTAACCATTGTACCATTGTAGGTATTCTATAGGAAAACATTGTAGAATTGTTGAGGGCAAAGGTATTCATGTTTCCCCCACCAGAGCAGTACCTACACGTCCTGCTCTGACTTCTATCCCACCAATTTAAACTTCTTATAAGAGGGGCAGGTCATGATGAGATCCAAGGACAGATAACACTTACGCATCACTCCTTTCCATATGGATATGCTGATGCCACAAGTTCAAGTTAGGCGTGATGTAAGTCATTCTGTACCATTCTGTGCATCTCTATGTCCTTCATCACAGCAATTACTGACATTGCCTGCTACTTCTCTGTGTTCCATCTTAAATAGTAGGCAAAATAGTAGTGGTACTCACCAAGTCTGTATTTGTATTATGATATACCTAATATATGTAGATAGCCAATAAAGAACAAAGAAGGAAAATATAGAGAGTTTGATCCAGAAATTATAATTAAATTAAACAATGGTGAAAAAGCTAAACATATAGGGATTTAAAAAACTGGGAAAATGAAGTCACCAATTTCCTAGAAATTGGTGAAAACCAAAGAGTATGACATAATTTTAAAGAGGTATAAATTTTGGGAAACACAGGGAAGGGAATATGAAACTTTAAAAGCTCTTTATAAGCTTAATTTGATGGGATACTTTTAGATTATTTTCATCTGTTTTTACAACTTATGGACCTAATTGAGTATTTTGGCCTTTTGGTCTCCAAGTTTTCTTTAGATTACTGCCTCATTTTTGGACTAAGATGTACCTCCTACTGAGGGACTATTTTTAAAAATGTAAAATGCAAAGATGGGTCAGGCTTGGGTCAGAAGAACTGCTAATTGCAAAGTTTAGAGCTGCTGAGGTAGAAAGAATTATTATCAGAGTCAGTCATTTTGGGGCTTTGGGTAAATTTTACATACAGTTTCTAACCTCAAATTCCTTTATACTTATTTATTTATGTTTTAAATTATATATTGGCAAATTATAGCTTATGTATGGGGTGCAAGGTGATGCGATGCTTTTAAAATACAATGTGGAATGTTTAAATCAAGCTAATTATCCTACCCATCACTTCAAATACTTGGCATTCTTTGTGATGAGTGAGTTTGAGATTTAGTCTTAGCAAAATTAAAATGTGAAGCACTCAATTGTTAGCTATATTACCATGCCATGCAACAGATCTAAAAAACAAACCAAAACCTTATTCCTCTTATCTGAGTATAATGCTGGCCTCATGCATAGAGTCAGAAGCATTCCTTCTTCATTGGTACTTTGGAAAAGTTTATGGAGAACTGGTATTTGTTCTGCTCTAAATGGTGGGTAGAATTCATCAGTGAAGCCTTTAGGTCCTGGACTTTTCTTTGATAGGAGATTTTGTTGTTGTTGTTGTTGTTATTCATTCAGTCTCCTCATTTGTTATTGGTCTGTTCAGCATTTGTATTTCCTTATGATTCCATCTTGGCAGGTTGTGTGAGTCTAGGGATGTACCTGACTTTTTGGCATGTGATTTTTCATAAGGGTATTTTACAATTCTTTTTATTTCTGTGGTATCAATTGTAATGTCTCCACATTCATTCTCTCTCTCTCTCTATCATTAGGCTAGTTAAATGTTGGTGGATTTCGTCTGTTAAAATGGCTCTTAGTTTTATTGATCTTTTTAGTGTCTTTGTGGTTCATTTCATTTGTTTCTGCTATGATATTTATTGTTTCTTTCCCTCTGCTATTTTTGGGCTTAGTTTTGTCTTCTTTTTCTATTTCCTTGAAGTATAAGGTTCATTTTTTTTACGATTTTTCTTCTTTTTTGATGTAGGCATTCATTTCCATAAACTTTCCTCTGATACATTTTTTGCTTCATCCCATAAGTTTTGGTATGTCGTGATTCTATTTTTATTTGCCTCAAGTTATTTTTATTTATTTTTTACAAAGGTTAATGGCCCAATTTATTTATTTTTTTATTTATTTGATAAATCTTTTTTAATTGGTGCATTGTAATCATACATATTCTGAGTCATAGAGACATACATACCCACAGCACTTGGTGAGCCTCCCCACCCCACGCCCTCACCCTCCCCATGCGGGACATTGAGGTTGGCATTGATAAAGTTGTGTATGTACATCATGTCCATTGAACTGTTTACTTCATCGAGTTTCCTTCTCCTACCCACCTCCATCCCTTAGGCCCCTGCCATCATCACTCCACTAAGGTTTCTCCTCCTTTGTCTAGAGTCCCTCCTGCATCCCAGTTTCTCCCTAACTTCCAGATATTAGGGGAAACATCTGAGCTTTCACTTTTCATGACTGCCTAATTTCACTTAGCATAATATTCTCCAGTTCCATCCATTTCCCTGCAAATGACATAATTTTATTCTTTTTTATGGCTGAGTAGAATTCCATTGTGTGTATGTCCCATAATTTTGTAATCCATTCATCTTTTGATGGCACCTAGGCTGGTTCCGTAATTTGGCTATTATGAATTGTGCTGCTATAAACATAGATATGCATGGTCTACTATGGTGGTCTGATTTCAGTTCCTTTGGGTAGATACCCAGGAGTGGTATAGCTACGTCATATGGCATATTTTTAAATTTAACTTTTTTATATACTTTTATTGGTGCATTGTAGTCTCACATCATAATGTAGTTCAGAGAGAGAGTAACATACATGCACATAGCACTTGGTGAGCTTCCCCTAGCTCCCTCCCCACTCCTCCCCTTCCTCATACATCATATTGAGATTGGCATTGGTTTCGGCCCCTTTGGAAAGATACCAAGGAGTGGTATAGCCAGATCATAAGGTGGATCCATTCCCAGCTTTCTGAGGAATCTCCATAGAGGCTGAACAAGTTTGCAATCCTACCAACAGTGTAGAAGAGTTCCTATTTCCCCACATCCTTGCCAACATTTATTATTATTTGACTTCTTGATGATTGCCATTCTGATTGGGGTTAGATGGAATCTCAGTGTAGTTTTGATTTGCATCTCCCTGATTGCTAAAGATGTTGAACATTTTTTTGTGTATCTACTGGCCATTTGTATCACTTCTTTAGTGAAGTGTCTATTGAATTCAGTTGCCCATTTCTTGATTGGGTTATTTGTTTTTGTAGGGATACCAGAGGGACTCCAGATAATGGAGGAGAAACCTCAGTGGAGCCAGGGAGGTGGGCTAAGAGAAGGGGTGGGGGAAGACTGAGGTTCATCAGTGGAAATTCTACCATCGACTATGTGTGCATTTGTGAAAATACCAATGTTAACCTCAGTACACTGTATTGGGAAGGGGGGAAATGGGGAGGTGTGTGTGTGGGGTACCAAATGCTGAATGCATGTATGCCATTGTCCACATAATTTACATTATGATGTGAGACTATAATGCACCAATAAAAGCACATTAATTAAAAAAAGATTGGCATTGGTATTCTCGCATATGTACACAACATCAGTGGAAGTGTTTCCCTCATTAATTCTCCCCCATACCCTCTCCTAGACCACTTCCCTCATTGACCTTTGTTTGTTCAAAAGTATCTTGTTTAATCTCTATGAATTTGTGAGTTTTATGAAATTCTTACTGCTACTGTTTTCTGGTTTTATACCATTAGAAAAGATACTTGATAAGATTTAGTCTCTTTAAACTTGCTAAAACTTGTCTTGTGACTTAATATATGATTGATGTTCCTTCCATATATACTTGAGAAATACGTGTATTCTGTTGTTCATGGATGGAATGATCCACTTATGTCTTTTAAATACATTTGTCCTGCCGGGCGTGGTGGCGCACGCTTGTAATCCCAGTACTTTGGGAGGTGGAGACCGGAGGATTTGGGTTCGCGGCCAGCCTCAGCTCTCTCTCTCTCTCCCTGTCTTTCTCTCTCTCTCTACTTAGTGAGGCCCTCCGCCACTTCGTGAGACCCGGTTTCAAAATAAAGTATAAAAAATAGGGCCAGGGGTGTAGCGCGGAGGTAGAACGCCCCTGGGTTCAATCCCCAGAACCGCAAAAAAAATAAAAAAACAATACATTTGTCCTGAAGTGTTGCTGAAGTCCAAAGTTTCCTTATTAATTTTCTGTCTGGATGATCTATGCAGTATTGAGAATGGTATATATTAAAGTCCCCTACTGTTACCCTACATCAGTCTACCTCTCCCTTCAAATATTTTAATATTTGCTGTTGCTATTTAGGTGCTCCTCTGTTGGGTACAAGTATACATTTATAATTGCTATATCCTCTTGATGAATTGATTCCTTTATCACTATATAATGTCCTTCTTTGTCTCTCTTTACATTTTTTACTTAAAATCTATTTTGTCTGATATAAGCATTGCTACCTTTGCTAGCTTTCTTTATTTTTTTTTCATTTTTGTGGTATAACTTTTTCTTACCTAAAGTGTCAGTTCTATGTATGTCCTTAAAAGTAAAGTGAGTCTCTTGTCGGAAAACAGCAACTCTCAGTGTCATTCCTGGTCAGCAGATATTAGGCACTACAACATTTTTTAAAGACTTCTGTGTTCCCCTGAAAATATGTTTCTTTAAGCTCCAATGAAGGGAATGTCCTCTGTCCTTCCACAGTGTGAACATAGTTATGGAGAAAGGGGCTAGCTGTAATATAATAAATCCAGCTCAGTTTACTAATCCCTGTAAGCATTTGGACAACTTTTTATATCATGAACAAAGAAAATTAGCCAGCTCAATTTTATGCAATGTAGGCCACATATGTTTAATTCAAAATTTCAATCATCCCAACAAGCAAACTGTTAGAGCAGCTCCTGGCCTCATGAGCTAACTCATTAATTCAGAATCTCTGCTCAGTGCAACTGTATCAGTTAATTGGTCTGATGCCAATTTTTATTTTTACCTAGATCCAACACTCAAGGTTGGGGAACAACACTACATCTGCCTTTATTGTACGTGTTATATGTGGGCTTTTGTGGTTTGGGGTTTTTGTTGTTTTTGTTTGTTGGTTTGTTTGTTGTGGTCTGTTTTATGAATAGATTTGAGAAGGTTTAAACATTTTGCCAGTGCTGCTGTAAATTTCCCCCCAATTTATTTATTTATTTATTTATTTATTTTATTTTATTTATTTATTTATTTTTGTGCGGTACTGGGGATTGAACCCAGGGGCGTTCTACCTCCGCGCTACGCCCCTGGCCCTATTTTTTATACTTTATTTTGAAACCAGGTCTCACGAAGTTGCGGAGGGCCTCACTAAGAGAGAGAGAGAGAGAGGGAGAGAGAGAAAGAGAGAGAGCTGAGGCTGGCCGCAAACCCGCATCCTCTGGTCTCTGCCTCCCAAAGTACTGGGATTACAAGTGTGTGCCACCACGCCCGGCTCCCAATTTATTTTTGAAACAAGTGATTTATTCAAAGATAACTGATTTTCATACTAAATACAAAATTGTTGGTCTTTTGAACTATATCATATTTGATGTCATATGTGTATATGTCATAAAAATGATGATTAATAATGATGACTAAAATTAGCCTGATTTCTCAGCTTGTTTTATTCATTACAAGAGAACAGGAACGCAAATCAAAAGAGATAAAGAGAAACTGGGCGTGGTGGCGCACGCTTGTAATCCCAGTACTTGGGAGGCTGAGACCTGAGGATCCGGGTTCACCGCCAGCCTCAGCTGCTTAGTAAGGCCCTCCGCAACTTTGTGAGACCCGGTTTCAAAATAAAGTATAAAAAATAGGG
>PVJS01033157.1:0-22337 GCA_004027185.1 Glis glis | reverse complement strand
CTCCTCCTCCTCCTCCTCCTTCTCCTCCTTTTCCCTAAGGAAAAGGGATTGTATATCCAGAATGTGGCCACCTCTCATGACTTCTATGGCCACCACCCTGGCTCGTGCCGCCGTCAGCTCTTGCCTGGCAGCTGCCTGCCTCGCCCTGGCCCGACAGTCTCCTCAGAGCTGAACGAGGCTTAATTTTACCCACTGGCATTTGTCACATCGGTTATTCAGCCTCTCGGAAGAGGATTTAAATGTGTCCAGAAATACCTCTTGAGATTTTTTTTCTTCCTTTTCTTCTGCATTGCCTGTTCGGGAGAGCTGCTGCTTCCTGGACTGTCCCAGTGTAGAGGAACACAGAGGGGCGTCACAGAGGGCCAGGAGGAACTTCCCTAATCGGGAAGGGAGAACGGCACGTCACTCGTGTGGACAAAAATAAAGTACCCGATTTTATTTTTCTAATGTGAGTTACTGTCTTGCCTGTCGGTAACTGAGTCACCACTTTGGTTGTCAACTCTTCCACGCTGGTTGTGACTTCCTGCTTCCATGGTGGGTTTTGGTTGGTTCTGGTTTCGGGGTAAGGGTCAATAGGTTCTGGAACTTTCAATGTCACTGTGGTATGTCGCCTCAGACTAAGAAAACAGATGTTCCTGCCTAATTCTCAGAATGACTTCCAAACCAGAGCTGAAGCCAAACAATCTAGTTTCCACTGAGATTCCATTTAGAAGGTAGACAAGTAGATCCTCTTACCATATAAGAGGCTCATCTAAAAATACGCCCCAAACCACAGGAAATCAAGTACTCTTCATCTCGACTTACTTTGTGAAACTTCTCTGTCCCTTGGGGCTGGGTGACTGTGACACTGGAAACCCATCTGAAACGTCCCATAAGAACATGAAGAAAAGCAAGGCCGAGTTCCTCCAGTGCCAACTTGCGTGATGCCGGTCACCTGTCCCTTGTCTTTAAGGTCATTATTGGAATGGAATGCCTCAAGGTTCATCTTAATTTCTTCGTTCGTGAAGTATTTTATATGGGAGCTCTGGGGTAACTGCTGGCCCACTGTCACGTTCACAGGCCATCTCTTTGGCAGGACTGCCCTGGCCTGGTGGCTCTTGGCTGGGTCCCCAGGTTCTTTCAGGGCGAGGACTATTGTGCCAAAACCACCTGCCATCTGTTGGTGCAAATTTTTTTGGATTCTAAATGATGAGTCACTTACTTCTCCTGCTGTTCTTCTCGCTGCCAAGACTAATTTACCTATTGAGCTCCATCAGGGAATGTACTTATTAATAATAATAAATATTCTCTGTGCAACGTTCATGTCCCTAATGAGCAATCTTCCCAGAGCCATCACCGTAAAAGGTGGGGGAGAGGGTCCTTTGGGGGAGATGGAGAGAAGACAAAAGTATGACATAGTGTGACCCTCACTCTGAGATCCTTCATGGATACAGCTGCACCAATGACTTCAGTAGGTTCCAGAGTCCAGCACCAACACTTTCTCGCTAGGGTGCCCAGGCCTGTCATCAAGAGTGTCACAGGGAAGTCGGGCATGGTGACATACACTTGTAAGCCCAGTACTTGGGAGGCTGAGACAGGAGGATCTGGGTTCACGGCCAGCCTCAGCTACTTAGTGAGGCCCTCTGCAACTTAGTAAGACCCTGTTTCAAAATAAAGAATAAAATAGGGCTGGGGTTGTAGCCCGGAGGTAGAATGCCCCTGGGTTCAATCCCCAGTACCGCAAAAAAAAAAAAAAAAAGAGTGTCACAGGGTAGGCCCTCAATGACTAAGGTCTGTGACCACAACATGGGCAAAGCTGGCCTGCCTAGGGCCACCAAGAGTAGTGTGCTGCGCCCAATCGAGCCACAGGCAGAACCTCCAAGAACTCTTGAATTCTGATCCAGTCTGTCCTTGCCAACCCTCAAACCCAGAGTCATGGGGGTGATGATGAGGAGAGGTTTGGGAGACTCTTCCCATACAGATAAGCTGAGGGCTGGAATGGAGGCTGGAAGCAGGAGCCATGGGCTTCTGCCGTGGCACCTGAAGTGTGTGGGAGGAAGACTTGATTCTAACAGTAGAACAAATGATTTCCCAGAGAGAAAACCGAAGATGTGCTCACCGCACCCCTCTGTCCACAAGCGTGCGGTGGCCGCTGGGCTCAAAGATAAGATGTGCTTCTCTACAGATCATTTCACACAATCAGCTTTTATTGTTAGCATCGTCATCTTTTGTCCAAAAGATTTTATTATGATGGCTCAAATCTACCTTTATTCACATATCCTAAAATAACCCTCAAATATTTCTATGCTTCATACCTCCAGTTTTTTTTTCACCACCCCCAAATTCTAAGCTACAGAGCAGCAGCAAACCCCTCAGTGCAGAAGATTCTAGCTCTGCCGAGCATGCTGCACTCAAGTTCCCTAAAGCTTCCATGTCTGGAGAAATTACCAAGTCGCGGGTGGGTGGGATTTTATTCTTACCACAGAGTGGGTGTGAGTTTATGGGCGCTCTTCCCCCAGCCTGCTAGATCAGAGGCAGAGCTCTGCACATGTGACCTGGGGGGAGGGGAACCTCCTACACTGTGGGTTCCAGGCTCAAGCCCCAGGCCCTTTGTCATGGTCAGTAATTGGAAGAGGTGGCCAGCTGTGTGGCCCTGCCCAGCTGAACTTTCAAAGGGGCAGCTGAGCAAACCAGAATGGTGTTAAGAAAGTTTGCAACCATTCAAAACTAACCTATTCTTGAGTGATCTGGGTGGCATGGGGTGCAGCTGCGACAGGTGAGCCTTCTTCAGAGCCAAGGGCAGTGGCAGCGGTGGCGATTGCCACTGCTGAAGGTCAGCGAGCTGGAAGTAATGTTTCCAGCCACTGGACTCATCTGTGCACGGGAGGTCCTGGTTGCTGAGGGAGCAACATTCATATTGCTTCTAGAAATCCCAGTTCCTGCCTTCTCTGTGTACCTGGGGGTAGAGGTGGTACCATTGCCCAAGGCCTTTCGAAGGCCATGCTCTGAGGGGACAAGGTGCCCAGAGGTCTGAGTGTTCCCTGCCCTGGATGGTGATTTGGCTGTAAAGGGATCCAGATGAATTGTGGGAGTCTGACTGAACCCGCGATACAAGAGAACTTTGGCAAACTGTCCACGTTCCCGCTTCAGAGTTGGATAAACAAGACTCCATGGTCTTTGAGACAGCTCGGGCGAAGGTGGTCAGATGACCTTCGTGCCAGTCAGTCAGCTGCATGCCATGGCTTCAGCACAGGTGTCCTCTCCTGCACAGGACCACAGGGAGTGCATGCTGCCACAGCACCAAAGGGCCGTCCACCAATGAAGTGGGCAAGGCACCGGAACTGGGGAAAAAAATGATTTCCCCCACCCAGGTAAGCCAAGGGGCCCTTAGCACAAACCTGCACAGACTTGCAGGTTTGCATGTTTTAAAAGTGAAAGATTCCAGCCGGGCATGGTGGCGCATGCTTGTAATCCCAGTACTCGGGAGGCGGAGACCGGATGATCCGGGTTCGCGGCCAGCCTCAGCTATTTAGTGAGGCCCTCCGCAACTTAGTGAGACCTGGTTTCAAAATAAAGTATAAAAAATAGGGCCGGGGGTGTAGCTCGGAGGTAAAACACCCCTGGGTTCAATCCCTGGTACCGCAAAAAAAAAAAAAAAAAAAAGTGAAAGATTCCATTGCTGAAAAAAAAAAGCACAGGAAATCAGATTACATTGGCTGTTCTCAGCTCTGGAAGAATTCTGCACACACAGAGAGGAGCTACTGAAAGTCATGAACCTGGTCAGTCTCTGTTAAAAAGTAGCCACTGGCTAATCCATGCATATGGAAGCAACCGGCTTTCCAGCTCCACGATTGTTTTAGGAATGTTGGTCGATCAGGGGATTTTCAATTACAGAAAACCCATTCTTCCCTCTGGTGCCTCCTCACCCAAATAGGAATCCCCAGGAAACGCTAACACCCTCTGCCCGAGCCCAGCAGAGGGGCTGCTTTTAAGGAGAAGAGCCGACAGACTGTTTCTTAAAGATAACATACCAGGAATACAAATGCCAGTTAGCTATTTCCTAAGTCCTGGGTATTTACCAGACTAGAACCCTCTCTGGGAAGTGTTTAATCCCACATCAAATACAGAAAGACAAACCATTGGCTTCAAGAGAATCAGAGTTTGTTGTAAAGGCAGCGAGTGCTCCAGAAAGAACCACCGTTTGAGGAGGACTCACTGGTCTGGAAGGAGGAGTCCCAGCTGTAGCTGCTTCAGGAACAGCCTTGGCCGATGCCAGTAGCTCCAGGGGTGGAGAGAACGGAAGGGCCAGAAGGGGGTCTTCCCAGTGCACTCGGCGGCGTGTGTGCGCATGCCTCAGAGGACACGCGGTGGGGACGGAGGACCTCAGCTGCACCGGGCTCGTGTGGCACTCGGAACCAGGCTGCCCGGGGGAGGCCTCGGCACCCGAGCACACTCCTTGCTCAGAAACCCAGGACCCCAGCTGGGTGCTGCAGACTCAGGGCCATCGCTCCCCCTCTTCCTGGAAGATGCCCAGCACGGACTTGTGGGGGATTCCGCACTCCTGCAGAGACTTGGTGAGGTCTGAAAACCGTCTCCGGGGCACCTCCATCGTCTCGATGCTGCAGCCTCGGTAGGTAGTTCTGTTCCTCTGTTCAGCCACGGCCACAACCGTCTGCAAGTCATCGGTGGGCCGGAAATGGCGCACGAACCTTTGGCCTGACGGGGATCTGACGGCGAGCAGCAGCCTCGGCTCCTGGTCCGATGGCTCCTCCAGGTTTCTGGCCCTGGAGGGGTCCTGCCTTTTGGTTTGGATGGTGAACTTCCTTTCCGGGGCACAAGCCCGAGTTCTGGAATCTTCTTGGCTTGCCTTTGTGGCGCAGGCCTCCTCTTGGTAAGGAGCCCGGATGCTGCTCAGTCGCAGTGAGCTGGCCTTTTTAGCTACTGTGTCCACGGCCCCCTCCTCTAGCTTCCTTCTGTTGATGGAAGGGAGGACCGGGTATTTATTGAGAGAAGAGGAAGCCCCGACAGTCACCTGCGGCAGCAGCTCAGGGATCTCCTCGGCGGCCCCCGGGGCTGGAGATGTGGGTGCACAGGGTGTCGGTCTCTGGCTGTTGGGAGACCCACAGGGGATGGCTGTGGGCGGAGAGGAAGGAAGGTGGTGACACTGCTCTGTGCCCTGGGGCCTGTGCACACCTGGCCGCTTCCGGCCCTTGGCAGACTTGGGCCTGATGACGTGCATGTTGAGCGAGTCTGGCTGCCAAATCAAGCTGTCACCCACGATGTCGCCAGCAGTGCTGCGTTTGGGTACTAAGTTCACAGGGGCTTCTGTGGCCATTGCTTCTCAGGACCCCTAGGACGCAGGAAAAAAACAGAGGAGGCTGTGGGTTAAGCTTCCTTGGACACCGGGATCCAAACCCCAATTCCCAAGTGCCCAGACTAAGCACCAAGGGGCCACAGGTGGAGGCTTCTGTCTGGATTTCTGGCATCTAGAGAGGGGCGCCAGCTGCCATCCATCCATCCATTCATTCATTCATTCACTCGTTCATTCATTTTAGGCACTTGGAATATGTCAGTGAACCAAAGTTCTTATTATAGTGAAGAAAGACAGGGGCTAAGCCTACAAGTAAACAAAAGTCTCCAAAGAGTGATAACTACGATGAAGGAAAGAAAGTATTGCACAGAGAGTGACTAAGGTCGAGGCTAATTCTTATTCATATGAGGAACAGTCTTTAAGCTGAGAGTCCACAAGGATCAGGAGGAATATGCCAGGTGACATTCTAGAGCAGGGCTCAGCCAACTTTTTCCATAAATATTCTCTTTCGCCGGGCGTGGTGGTGCACGCTTGTAATCCCAGTACTTTGGGAGGCAGAGACCGGAGGATCCGGGTTCGCGGCCAGCCTCAGCGCTCTCTCTCTCTCTCTCTCTCTCTCTCTCTCTCTCTCCCTGTCTCTCTCTCACTCTCTCTCTACTTAGTGAGGCCCTTCGCAACTTCGTGAGACCTGGTTTCAAAATAAAGTATAAAAAATAGGGCCGGGGGTATAGCGCGGAGGTAGAACGCCCCTGGGTTCAATCCCCGGTACTGCAAAAAAAAAAAAAAAAAAAAATTTCTTTCAGCTTTGGGAACCACAGGGTCTCTGTTGCATCTACCTGACCTGGCCATTACAGCCCAGACCCAGCATGGCAATCTGTCCAGCAAACAGCTACAGCTGTGTTCCAGCACAACTTTATTTACAGAAACGGTGGAGAGGCCAGATCGGGCCCCAGGGCCACAGTTGGCCCACCCCCAACCTAGAAAAGTACCCAGGGGAGGGGAGAGCACCAGTTAAGCTAAGTCCCAGGGCAGGCAGAGCGTGGTGTGCCCAGGAAACTGGCTGGCTCCCAGGGTGAGGGGCACTCCTTGGGGTTGGCCTGTGCCTCCCACGGATGTAGTTACATAGGAGAAGTAGTGGCGAATGTCTTTGCTTGAAGAGGGAGAGCAACCCTGTTAAGATACGAAGCAAGGAACAAGGAGTGGTGGCACATGCCTGTAAACCCAGAACTTGGGAGGCTGAGAGAGGAGGATCTCAGGTTCAAGGCCAGCCTCAGCAACTTAGCAAGGCCCTCGGCAACTTAGTGAGGTCCTGTTTCAAAGTAAAAAATAAAATAGGGCTGAGGGTGTAGTTCAGAAGTAGAATGCCCCCAGTATAAAACACACACACACGCACACACACACACACACACACACACACACACACACAGCAGGAAACCAGGCTCAGCTCCACCCCAGAGCAGGTAATTTCTCCCTGTACTCCCGTTTAAAGAGCTTCCATAAAGAGGGGCCACGCAGCCCGCCCTGGCACACTGTTCCCTTTGGAAGAGCCTCCCCTGGATCCCATTTTCCCTTTCAGCCACAGTCCTTCCTCGTTCCTCTTTCCCTACCTGCCCTCCGTTTTTATTCCCACTGTTCCATCAACCTTGCTAGCGGCTCTGCATAATCACCTCATGTACCCCCCACCTCTGTCATCAGGGGTTGGAGGAGAGAAGCGGGAAGCTCCCTTTCTACTCCAGCCAGAACTCTCAGGGGAGGCTCCCAGATTCTAGACTAGGGGTCGACAAACCTTTTCTGAAAAGAGCCCAAGAGTAGCTACTTTGAGATCTGCAGAGCGCGCCGCCTGTCCTAACCACTCAACTCTGTCTTTGCAATCCAGCCATAGACGGTATGTAAATGAACAGGTGCGGCTGTGTTCAATAATACTTCATGTAGGGACTCTGAAATTTGAATTTCATATCATTTTCATGTGTCATAAAATATTCCTTTTGATTTTTTTTTCCAGTGCTTTAAACATGTAAAAGCTATTCTTATCTCACGAGCCACACAGTGACAGGTGGCTGACCAGTCTGGGCCCAGTAATTCGTCAAACCTTGTCCTAAACCAACTCTAAGGGGGAGCTGAGCACTTACTAGTTCTATGGCCGCAAGAGCCAGAAGACAGAGTGCTGCCCAGTGAAGTCACACAGGTAGCTGGTGGCAGAGTCGGAAACAGAACCCAAGTCTCGTGACATTCAGTCCTGGGTCTTTTGCACCCAAAAGAGCTGCTTCCTGGAGGCCCTGTCTAGGCTCTCTCTCCAGCACCTCACATTCTGCGTGTATTTGCCGCTTATGTGTCTGGCTTCCCAGCTACCTCGTAAACACCCCGAGGGGCTCTGCACTGGGCCTCCCACCGTCCTGGGGAGTGCTGGGTAAATCCACAGGTGCAAAGCCGAAAGCCCAGAGGGAGTGTTTCTCTGTGTAGACGCGGAATTCCCAAGTCGGGTCACCTCTTCTTTCATTGTCCTCTTAGTGGCCCCTCACCACCTCCTCCCAGTCCCCAGTTACATCTTTCCCAGAACACTGTGGACATCTTGTTGGGCTCCCTGACTCCCTCGGAACCTGACCACCACGGCAATGACTGACCATGTCTCTCCCCATCTTCGGAAGACCTTCTAGTGACTTCCTCGTGCTTCGTGGTCCCCAAGAAGTAGCATGTTTGAGTGCAAGGGCAGAGGAACAGGAGTCACAAAACCTAAGTTCCATTTTAGGCTCTGCCACCAGCTAACTGTGTGACCAAGGGGCAACAGCTCTACCTCTCTGGTACATAACTTTCCTCATCTATCAAATTGCTAGGTGACCTTGAAGATATTACTTAAATACCTCTGAACAAGCCGGTGTGGTGGCGCACACTTGTAATCCCAATTCTTGGGAGGCTGAGACAGGAGGATCCCAGGTTCGGGGCCAGCCTCGGCAACTTAGTGAGGCCCTCCGCAACTTAGTGAGACCCTGTTTCAAAATAAAGAATAAAAAATAGGGCTGGGGGTGGGGCTCGGAGGTAGAACGCCCCTGGGTTCAATCCCCAGTTCCGCAAAGAAAAAAAATACCTCTGAACATGAAAACAGGAACGTGCAGTGACATAGTAAGACGGGAAGCACCAGGCCTGGACATAGCAGAGGCTTAGTTCCATGCTAAGGGGTTTTGCTTTGAGTTTTGGTCATCTGTCTGCTTGGTGCTTTGGGTTATTCTAGGTCCACAGCCTGACCCGTTGCTCTAGAGCTCGGCGGTCCTCCTCCCAGTCAGTACTAACTACATTGGTGTGGGATCCTGGGACTCCCGCCAGCCCTGTCCACTGAAATGCCGGGGGGTTGATTTCAGTGAGCTACTACTTATGCAGTTGCCTCAAAAATGCAAAAAAAAAAAAAAAGCCCGAGTTGACCACTGCCCTTCCCGTTCCACACTTTCACTCCCCTCAAATTCACCTTCTCCAAACTCCCTTCACCTCCCAGCCCCCAACAGTATCATCCACGCCCCTTGGTCTTTGTGTCCTAACCCTGCCACTCGGTGCGCTACTGGTGTCCCCTGATTGTTGGGAGCATCCTCTTCCTCACCCCCCAAAACACAGCAAACTCAAACACGCCACCCTATAAATGCCTGACGTCCTGCTCCGTTTGAAATCTCTCTCTTTTTATTTTAAAGGCCTGTCTGCTTCATTCCACTCGCAGCCCGCGTCTTTCCCGGCTCTCATTTCCACTTCTCCCTCATCGTTCACACCCAAGCTGGCGGCTGGTCCCTCAGCAACCTTCTCCTTCGCAAAGTTTTGGCATCAACAACGCCTGCCCATCTCCTTGTTAGTTTAGTCTATTTTCTGATCAACTGCAAAGAATATGCTTCCCCCCCTGTGAGTCCAGTTCTAAAGCCTCCCCCTGTAACGAGGCGGCTCTGCACTTTAACTGAGGAGGACACGAGAAGGCCAGCACTGTCCAACTGCTGTGCCAAAGATAAGCTCCGCGCCCCTCGCTCCCACCCTCCCTGCCGGGAACGGCTATTAATTTGCAGCAGTTTCTACAGAATTATCACAGGCCTGGCTTCCAACACCCACACATGCCTCGGGAAGGTTTCACTGTCAGTGAGTTTGGTAACTTAGAAACCTCTTCCTTAACAACTTTGATGAGCACAGTCATGCGTTCTCACAGGCTCTGCTGGATTATTTTTAACAGTCAAACTTGAATACGTGCGTGCACTTGCTATACCTTTTGGTGCTGTATAATTAGCCATGTTCAGGGAATGTCATAGTCAAGACGCCCTGGTCATAAGATAACATGACTGCAAGCTATCTCAGAGAAAAAACCTCAATTATGACTAATTCCCTGTAAGCCCACTCATGGTTATTTAGAGACTAACACCTCCTTCAGGTAAAGCCGTTATATCCAACCTGTTTCCATAACCCACTGCCTCCTCCCAAGCGCAGACCATCTGTCACATGGAGGGGACACCGGCCCCTCCCCCAGCATCCAGCACAGGGGCAGGGGAGATGGAAGAAACAGGTATTTGGGGATCCGGGCCAACTGTGCCTTTATATTCACACCTCGGGCCCCACACTGCGCCTGTACCCCCAGTTCACGCAGACTTTGGCAGGCCTCATCATCCTCTCTCACCTCCTGTCGCCACCTCTAGGCCTGGCAGACACTCAACCACAAAGTGAATTGACAAGATCTAGGCGTGGGCGTCCATCAGGCTGCCAGCTGAACAGGCGACTGGCCTGTTTACTTACACACAACAGCCGCCCGGCAGAGGTCGGCTAGGAGACCCGAAATAAACACCCAGAATGGTTTCCACGAAGCTGCCAGAAGGGCAGGTGCCCATTCCTTAAGGTTAATCACCAAATCAACCGGAAAGAAGGCAAATGTGAGGGGAGACCGTAAAGCAAGGTTCCTGCTTTGCCAGGCTACCCACAACCCACCACCGGGTCAGAACACCCCATTTTACAACCCAAATCTAAACCTACAGGAAAGAAATGAAATACACCCACCTACCTACCATCTGCTGGTATATGCACCAACATGCATACATTGGAGTTGGTCTTTTAAAACTGTTTATCAGTTAATACCACCTCCTGCCACCCACCCCCAGCCAGGCACACGTGGAGAGGTACCCAGAGGAGATGGTAGTGGGCCCTGGAATAAGAAAACTTTGGTACCGGTCCCAGTTCTACCCTAGACCAGCACGTAGAATGCAGTGTCCCAGGCAGAGTGCCACACACAACCACAAGCTAACCGTGATCAAAGGATTGGAAAGGAAACTGGGGGTGATTCCAGGGGCAAGAGGGCCAGGAGATCTCAAGTATTTCCAAGTTCTGGCAGCCCTGGAAGGAGGGACTCAGGGGAGGGGAAAGAAACAGCAGCTAGACAGGGAGAGTTGACTTGTGTGACTCCCCCTGGCTCTGGCTCCGGTGTAGCCAGGAGGCCTCTTTCTCTGGGTCTGTGTGCAGAGGCTGGCTGTGGACGCCCGGCCAGGAGGGCATGGCCCAGCGGTTTCCTAAGCCCTCAGCTGCTGCAGAACCCGGGACCTGTCCTATTTCCACGACAACAACGGTGAGCTCCAGCGGGGCTTGCTCTGTCCCAGGGGAAGAGCGACTTCCCAAGAGGCCTGGCTTCAGTCTCCCGGGGTTCCCCCTGGGGCCAGTCCCGGGAGGCCCCCCAGGCAACATGCCAGGGCTCCGCAGTGGGCGCCCCAGGCCCTTTGCAGCCGCGGGGTCCAGCGGCCGCGCTCACCTCGTCGTCCCTCTGCTCCATCCGCCCAGCACCGGCTGCGTCCCGCTGGTAAACAGCCCGGTCTCCCTGGCAACCGCGCGGGGCGGGGGCCACGTGCTTCCGGTCACCGGGAACCGGCCGGGCCCTGGGGGCCTGGGTGCGCTGGGCCGGGAGGGCGAGGCCGGAGCCCGGGTGGGCAGACTCCGAGGCAAGCCCGGTCCTACCCCAAGGAGGCGACAGGGACCCGCAGCCTGGGCCGCCTGCCTCCTCTCTCCTTCACCTGGCCTACCTCAGTTTCTCTTCTACCGAGGACAGGGCGTTCCCTAGGAGAGCTTGGCCTGGGGCGGGGGCGGGAGCATCCTCAAACCCGCGGCATTGAATCCCAGGCCCTGGCCCTCTCTCTCTCTCTCTCTCTCTCTCTCTCTCTGGATTTGAAATAAGGCTTTGGGACTAGTTCCTGTGCCACCTAGCACCAGAATAGTGGCTTTTAAGGAATTTAAAGTGGTTCTTAAGGAGCAGCACCACTGTCTGTCCTCAGCGCAGCCCTTCCACCACCAGTTCCTTGACCTCATTTCCACTCAGCCTCCCATTCCAGGGCCTCGTCCTAAACTTTGTGATCCAGGGCCACCTGGGCCCTCCAGGGCCTGACCCCAGCCTCCTACACTCCCAACAGCTCCAGTCACTTCCGCATTTGAGGCTTCAGCCCATCGCCCTCTGCTTCCTCCCTCCCGTTTGGAGTCTGTGGTCCACCCAGTCTCCTGGCAAGAATCTTCCACTCCCTTGCCTTGCTGTCTTTTCCTTTCTTTTCCTTTTTCTCCTTCCTTTTCCTTCTTTTTTTTCCTTCTTTCTTTCTTTCTTGCATTGAATCCAAGGGCATTCTACCTCTGAGCTACACCCCCAGCCCTATTTTATTTTCTATTTGGACACAGAGTCTCGCTAGGTTGCTGAGGCTGCCCCCAAACCTTCCATCCTCCTGTTTCAGCCTGCCAAGTACTACTTGGGATTACAGGCGTGCGCCACCACGCCTGGCCCTGCTGTTTTTCCATCCCTTCCACATGGTGAAACCCCAACTCAAATCCATCCACCTGCACCCAGGTACTAAGGAAATGTCGGCAGCTCCCGCACATTGACACGGTGGAGAGTGTGGTCTCCAACTTCAACAGGACCCTCAGCAGGACTCTGCAGCCTCCCATCTCCCTCCTCCCTTCTCTCTCCTTTCCCCTCGATGGCTATTTCAAACTTTGTCCTCACTCCTGAAACTCCCACCTCTCCCCCTCCCTCCTCCTCCTTGGAAGATAATCTTGCTGCCCTCTGCAGAGAAAAAATAGAAGCCATCATATGGGCACTCTCTCAGCCGTCTGCCATGAGACCTACAAACTTGCCTGCCTGGCGTCCCCCTTTTCTTCCCTCCTGCCCGCTGTGATGGGAAGGGGCTGTCCTCGGATTCTGTGCGGGGTTAGCTGCTCCTCCACAGTGATCTGAAGCCCGTTCCCCCACACAGCCACCAGTATAGACACCCTCACTACACCTCAGGCCTTTGCTCCCACCGTCCCTGTCCCCTTGGCCTGGAAGGTTCTTTCTGACCTGCTCCAGCCCCCTCCCCTTCATTTGCCTAATTCTCATTCATTCTTCAAGTCCCAACATAATAGATGAAGCCTTCCTTCCAAGTTGATTTAAGATGGCTTCGAAAGGAGTCCCGACTGGACTGCCATCTGCCAGGCTCTGTTCTAGACTCTTGGAACACGCAGATGAATAATTTAGTGACTATATTATTAGAAGATAATATTACTAGACATTTAAGAACCATAGATTCATTATCCAGCATTGTGGCCGAATATCTGCTATCTGGTCTGTCCTGGACATGTAGACATGGGATTTTGATACGAGCACAACTCGAACCCTTCAAAACATTCACAGTTTGGTAGAGAAGACATGTTGTACCCTGATAAAGAGTTCCAAATCAGATTATTTTCAATACGGTGTGAGCCAAGGGTAGAAGAGCAGGCAAGGGGTTGACATGATCATGTGCAAAGTGATCGGCACAGATGGCAAGTTCTTCCAGAACCAGGAAGAAGGGGATCATTTCTGTGCTGGCGTTTCTGTCCACCTAGGACAGGATGCTCCTGACCTGGGGGAGCACCAGGGAGGGCCTGGGCTGGGCCCTCCTGTTGGGAAACCCCCCACTCACCCCTGATATCCAGGAGGCATCCATGGAGCCAGGAGGGTACAGGAGCTGGCAGTTTTAAGAGCTGATGGTTTTGCAGCTTGGTGCTGGTGGTTTATTTCTTGTTAATGATTCTGTCAGAAATATTTAAGCGATGCTCTTCAGCCCTTCAGCACCCACTCAGAAAAGATTAAAGTAGATTCTTCATCAGCTATTTTAACATCACCTAGGGATTATGCAATCCTTTGGAGAATCAAATTGGCTTCTCATCCCCCCCTCCCTGTGTGTGTGTGTGTGTGTGTGTGTGTGTGTGTGTGTGTGCGCGCGCGCGTGCGCGCATGTGCGTGTGTGTGTGTGTGCGTGTGCATGTACATGCATGTGTGTGTCCTTGGCAGTACACAGTAGTGCACAGGCAGGTCATCATTCCTCTGGTCTGTTTCATGGTCGACAGTACATGCTTTTTGCTTTCCAGGGCCCTGTAATGTGCAATGCACAACCCCAGGGAGAGGCCGGAGGGAAGGAAAGGAAGCCAGCCAGTCCACAGCTGGGGGTGTGGCTCAGTGGTAGAGCACTTGCCTAGCATGTGTGAGCTCCTGGGTTCCATCCCCAGAAAAAAAAAAAAAAAACAAGAAGAAGAAGAAGAAAAAGAAGAAGAAGAAGAAGAAGAAGAAGAAGAAGAAGAAGAAGAAGAAAAGACAAAAAGGAAGAGAAAAAAGAGGGTGTAAAGGAAACACTCTCTAATGTCCAGTCTCTGGTTCACACACACAGTAGTTTCTCAGTAAACATGGGCCCTGCTCGCTGCCCTGCCAGCTTAAATGTGGACACACCTTCCTTTGCAGCCACGTCTCCCACTCTCTCCTGGACTCCAGCCAGCATGGTCCCCAAATGGGCCCAAAGGTTTTCCTCTCCTGTGTCTCTGTCATGCCTGCCCCACCTTGCTCCCATCCTCAAAATGAATCCAAACTGCCTGGCCCTTCAAGGCCCTTTTTAAAAGCCACCTTTTCCATGAAGGCCTTTCCTGACCATGCCTCCCCCTCCCCAATGTCATGAGCTCTTTCTGGTCCCTTCTGGTCCATTGGAACATGCCCAAGATGGCACCATTCACCCTCATAGTTCAGCTCCTTGTGTCCATGACTTCCCTGTGGAGACACCACTGGCTTCCTTTGCCTCAAAAAACAACTGAGCTCAGGGCCCCCAGCTGATTAGGGCAGAGCAGTTTTAGAACTCATATCCAGCTGGTCCCATACCCCAGAGCCCTGCCCCCACCCTGCCCCCATGTTTCTAAATGGCACTGGACCCAGACCTGTCTACTGAGCTGTCATAGGGGTTGCAGGCATGGCCTCTGGGCTCAATGCCTGAGTGTCAGTCCTGGCTCCACCACTTGCCAGCTGAGGACCTCGGTCAACCTGCTTAAAACGTCTCTGGACCTCAGTTTCCACATCTATAGAATGCAGGTTGTAAGAATAAGATTGTTGCAAGGGTGAAATGAGATAACACACGTGCAGGTCTTAGCGCGGTGCCTGGCCCATGCAAGTGGTCAGGGAAGGCTAACGATCTTTATGTTCCTTTCACCTTACCGTGGACCCCTTCTTCCACAGGTTATGAGCTCCCCGGGACTAACACTAGCCTGTCTTGGAATCCCCCATTTTGCCTACACAATAATACCTGCTTCGTGGTAGGTGCTCAGCAAATGATAAATGAATGGTGGCGATGCTCATTCCACAGCGGGCTTTCTACTGAGAGCTCCACTGAGCTGCCAGTTGGCACCCCCAAGGACAACTGGTTCGAGGTCTGCATGACCTCCCCCAAGACCCCTCGTTTCTTAGCAGCTTTTCCCCAGAGTGCATTTGGCCCCATTTGAACTAGTGACTTCTGGATTCCAGGGTCTATACCCAGTGTCTTTGATCCCACTCGACATTTGGATTGCGATGGTGGCTCACCTGTAAGAAGGTGAGCTGGATGGATAATCTAGTCATGCGGCCAAGAGACTGGCACATGAGTCAGGTCTCCTGGTGACTCATCTCCCGGAGGGGAGCTGCAAGATTCCAGATAATGAAACTTGCCCCTTGAAGTACTGCAGCCTTTCATCATCTCCCCCGTATTATTGTAAAATATCCAAAAATGTGTTGCCAACTTTCCGGTCTCGTTGAACGGAACCTACCAAACACTGTCGCTCCCCTTGGTGACCAAGTGTTTTTGCCTTCTGGAGCTTGTTGAGGCTTGCCGGCCCTTGGTGGGGGGCCAGGGTCATTGTCTGCACCTCCAAGATGAGGAAGCTCGGGTCGGGGAGCTTAAATCCTCTGACAGGAAGTGGTGGGACAGCTTCACCCCTCTTCTTTGTCATAGGATCTGAGCTAATTGCTCTCTGCTGTTGTCGCAGTCTCTTGCGCAGTGCCATCTTTTTTTGGCAGCAATTGTGCTCCAGGTGCAGCATTATTGATGTGAGTCAAGCCATCTGCCCCTACACTAGGTGGTCCCAGGTTCAGAAACCGTGTGGGGTATTAAATAAGTGCAATATCTACGTCACCGTCATCATCGTCAGTCCTCATGTATGTCAGGTGCAGTGCTAGATGGGCCCTAGGGATTCAGAGGTGGACAGAGGATGTGATTTCGGTCCTCGTGGGGCTGTGCAGGCTCTGTCTATGTCTTCTTCTCTGTGGGGAGAAGAGTCAACCAGTGTTTCAGTGCTGTCTATAAAAGATGAATCAATGAGTCAAGCAAATGACCCAGAGGGTGGCTCCTAAGGCCCCCTACTTGCTGGCTACTACCCAGGATTTGGCGGGGAGTACCTGCCCTTTGGACTCTCTGGCCCTGTGCTCTTGGTTTGTTTGAGCACAATCCTATGAGCCCCAGACAAGAAATCAAATAGAACTATGCCTGCCCTGCTTGAGTTGTGGCTCAACTCAAGCTGGAGACTGTGCAAATGCCTTGAGAGCCCCAGAATGCCCCAGAGACAGGAGGTCTGAGGAGGGGAACCTAGTGAGGGGGAAGGAGCCTCAGACTGGAGGCCAGAGGGTAAGTCGTGGCCCTGCCACCGAGTGGTTGCGTGGACTTTTTCAGGCTGTTTCTCCTCTCTGGGTCCTGGTTCCTTCCTCTGTCAAATGGGAAATTGATAGCATCTAGCTGGTAGGGTTGTAGCGAGCAGGAAATGGGAGCAGAATATAAATCCATGGGAATTCAAGGCCTCCTCGAATACCACCTCCTCTGGGAAGCTTTCTATGACCCTCTCAGGAGAGTTCACTGCTCCTGCCTCTGAGCCCAAAGGCATTTATCTACACAATCTCTAGAGCAACGCTCAGGTAGGAACTTAGACCGGCTCCCTGGATACAGACTTGGAGACAGAGAAGTGCATTGTTGGAGGCCCCCAGGAGACACACACTGCTATTGGGAACTGAAGAGGGTGAGACTGCTGGGGGTCGGGGAAGGTCAGCACAGTGGGAGAAGCTGACACATGGAGGGAGAAGCTGATACATGCAGGGAGAAGCTGATACATGGAGGGAGAAGCTGATGTACAGAGAAAGAGGCTGACACAGAGAGGCATTGCGGAGGTCTCTGCTGATCCTCCAGAGAGCTCTAGGGCTGGTATGGCCTCTCAGAGCTGTCCTGAAAAAGGCAAGGAACATTTTTTTTGGTACTGGGGATTGAACCCAGGGGTATTTTACCTCCGGGCTATATCTCCAGCCCTATTTTATATTATTTATTTATTTGAGGAACTGGGGATTGAACCCTGGGGTATTCTACCTCTGAGCTATATCCCCAGCCCTATTTTTTATTCTTTATTTTGAAACAGGGTCTCACTAAGTTGCTGCGGGCCTCACTAAGTAGCTGAGGCTGGCCACGAACCTGTGATCCTCCTGTCTCAGTCTCCCAAGCACTGGGATTACAGGCATGGGCCATCATGCCCGGCTAAGGGACCATCCTTTAAACCATCACCTTCAGCCAGCCCTGAACTGGAGACTGCTCTTCCCCTCCTCCCTGGGAGGGCTGGAAACCTTGTCCCCTGTGGCAGAGGGCAGTTCCCAGTGAGTAAGAGGGTCCATGGAGGGCAGCTAGTATGCACCCCAGAAGAGCCTGAGAAACATTCCAGAAGCAATGGAGAAGCTAACCTAGAATTTCTGCCCACATGGGCTTTCGGTCTACATTTGGTCTGTATTTACTTATTCAGTGTTTGCAGCCAGCTCAGCAGCTTTCCTTGGGCCAGACTCTTCCCACTAACAGAGCACACAGTTGGTGCTTAATAAGAGTCTGTCAGATTCCATTGCCAGTAATGAACCCAGCCAGGCCCCTTTATCTCTTTGAAGTATCATCGCCGGATCACTTGAAAGATGTCTCTCCTTTGTGCACCAAACCTGCACACAATTGTTTTTTTCAGACTCAGAAGAGAAAAGGGAGGAAGCATGTGGAGATAGAACCTAATTAAAAAAAACATCCCACACAGCAGTTGAAATGAAGGTTGGTCAGGACCCGGCCTGGTCAGGGCCCAACCTCACAGCGTCCACCAGAATTTTTCCAAAGAGGGCAAAAAATAGCAGAGGTGCTTGGTTAACTCTCTCGGGACTCTGCGGCAGGAGGGCCACTCTGAAGTTTCCCTGGGAAAGTTTTCAGGTGGAAACAGAGGCAAAGCTCTGCACCTGCTGAATTCCCCAGGCTCAGCTGAGCTACTGTTCACGATCTGAGATCTGACATTATCAGATTTAGCCTGGTTTGTGATGGGGCCCAGCTAGACCACCTGGATTGAAGAAAACCATGGACCGATCCCGTGGCAGTTCCATGGCAGGGACAGAAGCCCACACCCTCCTCCATCGTCCCTTGGGAAGCGTGCCTAACGTGGGTATCGTTGCTAATAGCAATGAGAGTGTTGTGTTTACCTGGGACTGCCATTTATAGTAGGAAACCGTTTTATTTTCATGATTGCACCTGGTTCCCACAACAGATCTGTGAATAGACAGCTGTATGATTGTGAGGAATTGATTCAACCTCTCTGGACCTCTATTACCCCGTCTCTAAAGTGATGATAGAGACTCTTTAAGTTGTGAGGATTGCATCATACAATCCCTACGAGCCCCCTTAACATTTCTTGATAAAGGTTTGACATCACCGATGGGGATTTTTAATCTCACTTTACAGGAGGAAACCAAGTTTCAGAGCAGGTGAGTTTACGACGAAGATACCAGAGTATCAAACAAGGAAAACATCATGGATAGAGAAGCACACGGGGCTGGCCTTTCCTGAGCTGGATTTCCGTTGTGTACAGTATACATGCCATTTAGACTGGGGAACACAGGGACTACTGACTCTTCCAAAGGAAAAAGAAGTCACAGGGAGAAGGTTGCCAAAAAAAGAAGTAAAAAAAAATAACACTTGCACTTTTCAAACAATGGAGCCCTTCTTATTTTTTATACTTGGGTCTAAATACCAGGAAGGGTATCGTTTTCAGAGATAATTAGGTTTGAAAAAGGTCTCTCTGAGCCCTCCGCTGAAGGCTTTCAAAGGCCTGCACTGTGGCTGGGATTTTGCACCCAAATGGCCTTGTCTTATTTCCATCACTTCCTCCCCGAACAGGAGTTCAGCCGGCAGACGAAGGTGGGACCCTGGCACCCCGGACTCCGTGGTGTCCTTGGGAATGAAGGTCACTTTCCTTCTCGCCGTCCTCCTCTCCTGCTGTGAGTAGTAAGCCAGATGGGAGCGTGTCAGGACTCGGGCCTCCTGTCTGCGCGGTTGGGGCAGCCCCTCCTGAGGTGGCACTGGGAGAGGGAAGGGCACATGTCACTCAGAAGAGAAGCAGGAGCGGGACAGGATCCCTCCTGCCGGAGTTCTGCTTCTGTTTCTTCTGCTGCCCACTGGGCAGATCCCCGTGCTGGGACCTCGTAAAACTTCTAGGAAATCGAAGGCCGCTGACTCTGTACTAAGAGGAGGGAGGGCCTTTGGCTGTGGTTTCCCCACTCCTGGCCTGGATGCTTTTTGCTTGGATGTGTGTTGCCTGTTACTTAAAGCTGTGTGATTCCAGCACAAAACTGTAGGCCTGTGTCTAGCTAGTTCAGGAACAATTCGTTCTGATCAGAAACACATTCTTACGATGACTTGTGGAATAACTGGTCTTTCTAAGTCTTTACTACCAGGACATCAGATCGCACACCTCTGCAAAGTGAGAAAAGGCTTACTGGGAACTCTTTGGGGGTCTGCGAGAAAACTCAGAGACTCATGCAGGAGTCATCGAGTCATATCTGTCCAAATCCGTTTTTCTGACTGTTTCAGTTGTGTGTCAGTGGCTTTGGGATCCCTACATTAAAAAAATGTCAACACTAGGTCTCTCGCCTTTCCTCTGTCAGTGGTGGAATTTACAGTTTTTTTTTTTTTTTGCAGTACCGGGGATTGAACGCAGGGGCGTTCTACCTCCGCGCTATACCCCTGGTCCTATTTTTTTTATACTTTATTTTGAGACCGGGTCTCATGAAGTTGCGGAGGGCCTCACTAAGTAGAGAGAGAGAGAGAGAGAGAGAGCGTGTGTGTGCCCGAGTGCGCGTGCGCGAGCTGAGGCTGGGCGCGAACCCGGATCCTCTGGTCTCCGCCTCCCAAAGTACTGGGATTACAAGCGTGCGCCACCACGCCCGGCTTGAATTTACAGTTTTTAAGGTAATGGAAGCTGGGCGTGGTGGCGCACGCTTGTAATCCCAGTACTTGGGAGAGACCAAAGGATCCCGGTTCACGGCCAGCCTCAGCTACTTAGGCCCTCCACAACTTCGTGAGACCCGGTTTCAAAATAAAGTATAAAAAATAGGGCCGGGGTATAGCTCGGAGGTAGAACGCCCCTGGGTTCAATCCCTAGTACCGAAAAAAAAAAAAAAAGATAATGGTATGGGGGAAATCTATAGGCAGGAAGGGCCACTTCTTTAGCGCCATGGTGTGTCCCAAAGATATGCACTTGAGTGCGGCCCCACCCTCTCTCCAGGGACCAAAGGGGCAGCAGTGACCACCCCACTCCCAGCGCCACCTCTGCCCCCAGCGGGGCTTCATAACAACAAGCCATCTAGCCTGGCAATGAGACAGGAAGGCGCCTGAGAAAATACCCTACACTGTGCTTCTCTTCTTCAAGTTCATTTTTATTGCAAAGCTAATATATGCTTGTAATTGAAAAGTCAGGTGGAATGCCCCTGGGTTCGATTCCCAGTACTACAAAAAAAAAAAAAAATCAAATAAATGAGCTTATAGGAACAAGATACAGCCCCTCCTCATCCTTCCCAGAGCCCAATCCTTTTCTACACCCAGACATAACCACTCTTAAAGCCTGGGTATGCATTCTTCTAGGCCTTTGCAGACACATATTTAAAGCATTGTAAGAGAAAAGGAATACATGCTCATTGTTAAAAAGAAAATCAAACTGCATAGAACTATACAAAATAAATGTTGCCTATTTCCTTATCTGCCTCCTCAATCCCATTGCTTAGAGATATTGCTATTAAAGGTAGCATATTTTCAAGACATGTAATTTTGTTATTATCCCCCTAACGGCGGACATGTGGGTGGTTTCTGTCATTCTGATACCACACATACTGCAGCAGCAAACGTCCTTGTATATTTGTTGGCGCCCACTTTTGTAAGCGTTTTGTAAAAGTAAAAATCGCTGGGCCTATGTGTATTTGCCATTTCAAAAATGGATAAAGGCCATCTTCCCTTCCTCTGATGTATTCTGTTTTCCTGTGAGACCGGATATGCCTGACGATACCCGCAGGGACTGGCCTTTCGGGCTTTGAGCTTTTCCTGTTACTGTTGCATCACACCTGAGGGTGTTTGGGCCTAGGATGGTGGTTTCCCACTTTCAAGGGGAAGATCCCAGTTGGCGGTAGAGCATCGTAAACGTCATGGAAGCTGGGTGTTCATCCTGGGCCAGCAAGAAACTCTCTGTGTTACGGGGGCGAATCAGGTGCTGTTTTCTTCCCCGGGAAAGAGGCTGATGACCCCAGGCAGGCTTTGCTCTAGGGATCGATTTTAGCTCTGGCGCAGAGCACCTCAGGGTGAGGGTGTCAAGACAGCAGCACGCTCATGGCGGCTTTCCCCATTCTTTGTTTTCTCCTTGGCAGCGACAGTCCCCACCCTCAGCAGCTTCTGGCAGTTCCAAAGGATGGTCAAGCATGTCACAGGGAGGAGTGCCTTCTTCTCATATTATGGATACGGCTGCTACTGTGGGCTCGGCGGCAAAGGGGTCCCTGTGGATGACACTGACAGGTGCGTGCGGGGCCCCGAGGCCGCCCGCTGTTTGATTTGCACTGAGGTTCCATGCTCAGAGCCAGAGAGAGGGTATCAGGATCCCTGCATGGCAAGGAGCAGAAGACTGATGGCGGTGGCCGGATGGGTCTGGAGGAGCCCAGGCCTAGGGCCAACTACTATTACTTCTTCTTCTCCTCCTCCTCCTCTTCTTCTGGATTGAGCCCAGGGGCATTCTACCTCTGACCTACATCCCCAGCCCTTTTTTAAAATTTTTGTTTGGAAGCCGGGCGTGGTGGCGCACGCTTGTAATCCCAGTACTTGGGAGACTGAGATCGGAGGATCCGGGTTCGTGGCCAGCCTCAGCTACTTAGTGAGGCCCTCTGCAACTTAGTGAGACCCTGTTTCAAAATAAAGAATAAAAAACAGGGCTGGGGGTGTAGCTCGGAGGTAGAATGCCCCTAAGTTCAATCCCCAGTACCGCAAAAAAAAAAAAATTGTTTGGAACCAGGATCTCCTTCGGTTGCTGAGAGCCTCATTAAGTTGCTGAGGCTGGCTTTGAACCTGTGATCCTCTTGTCTCAGCCTCCCCAGTACTGGGATTACAGTCATGCACCACCACGCCCAGCTTGGGGCCACACATTCAACTTCTGGAATGTGTGACCTGTGAAGTCGCATGGGGCCCGGTGCTCCCAGGGGCCTCAGCGTTATGTAGTTGGTCCCGCCCAGAGCTCTAGAAGCCTCTTTACATTTGCCTGGAGAAGGTGCTCTTCTCTCGGCTCCCCCGTTTTTAGGTTTGTAGACTGTCCTGCTGGCTCCCAGCCCTGCTTCCATATTCCAGGAGACAGAATCCAAGTGGCCCACTTTGGAAGAGTTGTCCATCTGGGTGCAGTCACGTGGCACAAACCTGGCCTAAGGATGTGGTGGGGGAGGGTGAGGGAGGGTGGGGGAGGG
>PVJS01033156.1:0-22335 GCA_004027185.1 Glis glis | reverse complement strand
CCTCCGGTCTCCACCTCCCAAAGTACTGGGATTACAAGGGTGCGCCACCACGCCCGGCCCCATCTTTTTTTTTTTTCCGGTACCGGGGGATTGAACACAGGGGCGTTCTATCTCCGTGCTACACCCCCGGCCCTATTTTTTAGACTTTGTTTTGAAACCGGGTCTCACGAAGTTGCGGAGGGCTTTTTTAAATACTTTCATTGGTGCATTATAGTCTCATGTCATAATGTAGTTCATAGTGATAGGGTGACATACATGCAAACATCGCTTAGTGAGTTTTCCCCCAGCTCCCTCCCTAATCCCCCCTTCCCCATGAGATTGGCACAGGTATTCTCACATATGTACCCAATGTGAATGGAAGTGATTCCTTCATTAATTTTCCCTCTCCTCCCCCAACCCTCCCCTCGACCACCTCCCTTGTTCCATTGGAGTTTCTCCTCCATTATCTAAAGTCCCTCTTGTATCCTGATAACTCCCTAGCTTCCACATAGAGAGAAAACATAGGACCCTTCACTTTCTGTGACTATCTAATCTCACTTAACATAATGTTCTCAAGGCCCATCCATTTTCTGAAAATGACATAATTTTGTTATTTATTGCTGAGTAGAATTCCACCGTGTGTATATGTCATAATTTTGTAATCTATTCATATGTTGATGGACACCTAGGTTGACTCCATAATTTGGCTATTATGAATTATGCTGCTATAAACATAGATATGCGTGTATTTCTATAATAGTTTGATTTCAGTCCTTTTGGAAAGATACCCAGGAGTGGTATAGCTGAATCATATAGTAGATCCATTCACAGTTTTCTGAGGAACCTCCACACTGATCTCCATAGAGGCTGCACTAATTTGCAGTCTCACTAACAGTGTAGAAGAGTTCCTATTTCTCCATATCCTCGATTGCCTTTCTAATTGGGGCTAGATGGAATCTCAGTGTAGTTTTGATTTGCATCTCCCTGATTGCTAATGATATTGAGCATGTTTTCAAAAATTTATTGGCCATTTCTAACATGTAATAACTGTACAGTGTGATTTTTCAACAAAGGTATACAATGTGCAGTTATCAAATCAGGGTTATTAGCATTCCTATCTCTTTATCATTGCTTAATAAACAAATGAAGAATAATCAACAAAAAAATCCTCTTTGCCATAATCGCTCTCTTGTGTCTCACATCTCTACTTGCTCCCTGTAGTATAACACTTTCTAATGTTTAAAAGTCATCGTCACCTCCTCTTCCTTTCCATTCTCATCACAGAATAGTATCCAACATACTACAATAGAACAAATTCAACCAAACTATTCTTGCCAAAATCACCAGGGCTCATTACCTTGCCAAATCTAAAACCACGACTCTCTCTGGCTTTTATTCAGCTTCACACCACCATCCCACACAATTGAATAACTCTTCTTTTTACAACACCCCTTTTAACATCTTCTTTATTTTTCCTATATCACTGGCCAGTCCCATTCATTCTAATTTGTCAACCAACCCCCTTCAGTTTAGCAATGGAATCATCCTGGATGCCTTTGACTCCTATAGCTATGTTTTCTGCTAAAAGTATCCCCTTCTCAATTGTCGCACCCTACATATTTGTTATATGTCCAGGACTCCCATATTACTACATGCAATACTGACCAATTTGCTATGGAAATCTTTTCCTGGAACATGGACTAGCTGGACTCTTTGTTTCATCCACTTTAATAACCACCTCTTAAAATTTCCTCTAACTTCTCCACACAATAAATCATCATCGTAGTTCACTTACACTTAACACTTTCATAACACACTTTATCAATTATGTTCTTGTTTACTTAAAATTAGTTATTTCTTACTGTGTATTTTGTGTGTGGCAGGGGATACTGGGGATTGAACCCAGGGGCATTCTATCTCCTAGCTACACTTCCAGTCCTTCTTTTAAATTTTTTTGGGGGGTTTGAAATAGAGTCTTGCAAGGTTGCTGAGAGTACAGCTAGATAGCTAAGGCAGGTATGAACCTGCGATCTTCCTGTCTCATCCTCCCATGTACTGGGATTACAGTTGTATGCTACCATGCCCAGCTCTTATTAGTGCATTTAACTTAATATACAATATAAAAGTAAGTTCCATGATAGAAATTAATTTCTATATGCCCCCTGCAATTCTATCCTCAGTTTTAAAGAAAAGTTCCTAGCATGTGTGTCCATAATATATGTCTGATGAGAAAGAAGGAGGAGGAAAAAAGACCAAGAAAAAGGGAGAGAGAAGAATGTGGAATGGAAGGAAGAGGAGAAGAGCAAAAAGAGTAGAGCGAGGGGAAAGAACTATTTCTTTGCTTAGCTGGCAAAACTGGATCACATTAAGAACATTTTATATCTAATAATAATAATTTTTATATGTATTACAAAGTTAAATTTGTTTATGCTTGAGTTAAAGACCTATATTGTATAAAATCTAGAGTAAAATCTTTAAATTCCTACTTGAAATGTTAATTTTTTTTAAAAAATCATGAAAATATATACTAAACCTAATGAATCAAGCATTTAGGGAAAAAAGTTTTAAAGCATGTTAACATACTTTAACATGATCATTATTGAATCACATTTATTTACCACCATTACACAAATGTCTAAATTAAGTTTTACTATATATTGTGCTTTCAGTATTTTTGACTCGCCAAATGAGAGAAGTTTTGCATACCTGTAACTATTCCCCTACTGAAAAGACATTTCTGATTTACAAGGCAGTCAAGTCTGATATCTTTTGGAAATCACATTCTTATTCGTGTATTATATTTAAAACATTAATGATAACTGAGTTTTGAAAAGGGAATTGAAATGGACATAGATGCATAGGCATATTCAAGAACTTCATCTCATTTTTGTCTTTATTATCTCAGGTTTTAATGCATATAGTAGCTTTCCTTTTATAATTGGCTTTCTTTACCTCAACATGCATATCTCGCAGAATTTTATGAATTACTCAAATTAGCATGTCTAAACTCTGTACAGCTTTCAAGACTGAGAAGCCATTTTAATAACATAGGTAATTTATTCATGTATAACACCATCTTTTAGCAATTTTACCGCACAGTCTAATTTTTCAAATATCATAAACAGGTTTGTAGAAGGATGTACTCCTGTAGAACTTAATCCGCTTCCAACAACATACGCTCAGAAATTTGAATGTGTGGTCATGGTTAATATATCTTTGATGTAAATTAATATTCAATACCTTCTGGAGACATCTCGGGTACAATGGCCTCATAAGGTTCATCTAGGAATTTTGGTTCATTGTCATTGATATCCGACACTCTGATGACAAACTCAGACTCGGGCTCCACAGCCCGTCCAGTGCTGGTGTCTATTACCTGCGCTCTCAGGGTGTAGAGGGATTGTTCCTCTCTATCAAGCTTCTTTATGGCAAATATGTCACCTGTTGTCTCATGAATGACAAAAATACTCCCCGCTCCATCTCCCCACAGCTTGTACTGGAAAGAATGGTTTCCATTGTCTAAATCGGATCGTAGCTGCAAGTGCAAAGAGGGACAGTTGAGTTTCCTGATACGCTGAAAAGGACAGACCGATTTCAATGATTTTATTTTCATGCATGTTAATTATTTCCCAAGTTCATAATTCTATATAGTTCTTTTATTATCCTGAAATACGACATTAATTTCAAGATTAGAATCTACCATCAGGCAGAAAAGTCAATTTTTAATAAAAAGAACCACAGAAATTATATTATTTTAAGTAGGTAATTCTGAGAAAACACAATAACTAGAAAACACAGGCACATAAATTATTCACAATATAGTTGGCTCAGATTTGTCTTGTGAGTACATTCTTAGTTACTACAACCATGCTCACAAATATTTATATCTGGCTGGGACCTGGAGAAAGTTGAAATAGTAATTATCTAGGTATATACATACATACAAACATACAAATATATATATTTACATACATTTGTTGGGGATTTAACTCAAGGACATAAGGGCATTGTACCTCTGAGCTACTCTCCAGCCCTATTTTATTTTGAAACAAGGTCTCACTAAGATGCTGAGGGCCTCACTAAGTTGCTGAGGCTGGCTACAAACCTGCGAACCTCCTGTCTCAGCCTCCCAAGTACTGGGATTACAAGCGTGCACCACCACACCTGGCTATCTAGGTATATTTGAACATTCTACCTCTCGACTAAAAATACAGAGAAAACATGGAAATATTAGGAAGACAAAGAACAGGATGAGAACATAATGATCTCATCAATTCACTTGATATTTATTATCTGCCATAAAATCTACAGTTGACTTTATATTCATTTTCACCAGTAATCATAATGTTATGAGATACATATTATTGTTGTAATCAATCCTTCCTAAACAGAGGCAAAGTAAGACTGAAAAAATTTAAAATGCCCCCAGAATCACACATTTTGTGGGTAGATTTATGAATTAGACCATAGAATTCTCTAATTCCAGATCCTCCCCTGATAACAAATATATAACATGTTTTAAGTCTTTGATTTTTAGATAGAAAATATAAACTCTTTCTTTCCAACACAATCTGCTTGATTCTCAAATGTACACTTTTCTTTCCGTGCTCATATTTTTCTCATTTTGTAAAGAGCAAATATGTTCATCATTCATAGTGTTGATGAATTATTTAGATTTTTAAATTTATATGTAAAAATACAAGTGTCACTTGGATATAGTTAAATTGGTTGCATGGTTCTTTGTATATAAATTACTTTTTCATAAAGGGACCCCCTTTTTTTATATAATCATTTCCTCATTCTTGTGAATGCACGTTTTCTTGATTCACCACTCACAGATTTGCCCTTCTTCAAATAAGAGCTACTCTGCAGTACAAAGCTGACCATGAAGTACATTCTAGGCCAATTCATGACTTTTCTGATTGCTCATTATACATTACTATTCTGGAATAGTTTATTATGTTTCTGAGATTGAAAAATCTGAAGGTCAGAACACACTTGGAGAAAAATATGAACATATTTAAAACAACCAATTTACTATTTTACTAGCATATTGAATAACATCAATACTTAATAAACAAATTGAGAAAACAAACATCCAGGTTGAATTTCCAGTTATAGAACTTTCATTGTGATAGTCCTTAATTATTCATAAAGTGAAGTTAAGAAATTAAGAAAAATAAATATATTTTCCAATCAGTGGATTAGATAAGCAATAAATGGACCATATTTTAAAATATCATTTGACTGTAGTTTGAGAACTTATTCAATACTAGAATGAAGATACATTAAATTTGGTAATAAATGTGTTCCAAATTTACTCAAGGTATAGTTTTCAAAGACCATTGCACTTGATATTTTTAAAAATCCAGATTTAAAGTGGAAAATTTCAAAAATATTTACTTAAACACTTATCTCTTCCTGTCACAAAATGCACATTAAACACATTTCAATCATCTGGACTCAAATACATATTGTAAAATTTACAATACTTCAGTTCAAAAAATATTTTCTCAATTAAGCAGCTATTATCCATTTGGGAGACCAATATCACTTTAAATTTTTTACTTAATTATATTTCCCAATTTTAATTTCTTTTAACAAATATATCAAAAAAAGTTACCTGGGACACATCAGGTACATTTTCTCTTTACTAGCTCTTTAATTACAAGCACCTAAACATCCATTGTCGTTCTCTTTCAAACCAATTCTCTGTGTGATTCAACCACATGAGGTTGTTCAGAGGGGAAATATGTGTGTGTGTGTGTGTGTGTGTGTGTGTGTGTGTGTGTGTGGTGTAGTACTGGGAATTTGAACCCAAGGGCATTCTACCTCTGAGCTACACCCCCAACCCTATTTTATTTTCTTTTTTTAAAGCAGGGTCTGGCTAAGTTACTGAGGGCCTCACTAAGTTCCTGAGGCTGGCCTCCAATTTGCAATCCTCCTGTCTCAGTCTCCCAAGTACTGGAATTACAGGCATGTGCCACCATGCCTGGCTAAGAGTATTTTCATAAATAGTTTTATGGAATGAAAAAAATAGGCAAAACCAATTACTCTGTGAAATGAGGAAATAGGAGGGAGCAGAAACCAACTAGAAAATGTGACAGTAACACAAGGACATAGTCTTTGTTCCAATCACATTGGTGCACTTTCCTGAAGCAACTTATTTACTAAGAGTCACCAAATGATGCTTGGAGTTTATTGTTAATCTTGCTAGCAGGCTTCCAGTATGCACCTCATTTATGCCATCTGTGAGTGTGATCTACCAGCAAATACCTTAGAAAATAAAAAGGGTTGAGGAATAATACTTGCTACAGGCATGCTCACAAACACACATACACACACACAAAAAAATGTTTTAAAAATCTGTTTGCTAAGATCCTAATCTAAGCCTTTGGTTTAAGGTACTCCTGTACATAGGGCTGATAACAGAGGTGCACTTCTATGGAACCCAGAAACCATGCTAAGACCGCAACTCTTCTGAATGGAGAAGAGAAAGATTGTTAATGAATTCTGAGTGCTTCACCCTTTGGGCCCAATTAAATTTTAGTGCCAGTTAATTAGTGGCTAAACTTATTTTAGTTCATTCATCTAGAGAAAGAGCCGTACGGAAAAGCACATGATATTGTAATTATCTGTGTTTAAAGAAAACTGAATAAGAATAACAAGCAAAAACATAAATAGGAGATGTTCTGTCTCATTAAGCAAAAAAAACCCCTTTATAATATATTCTTCCAAGAAAGTGAAAATAATTATTATTCGTATTTCAACTTCACTAGTCAAATGAAATGTGGAGATTCCTGAAGCTCCTTAGCTGTAAAAAAAAAAAAGATACTGCATTTATCTGCTTCATTAAAAATGAATGAGTGGTAAATCAACAGCTACTTAGCATAACCAAAAATCAGGCTAAATGCCGTTGGTAAATGATATTTGAATCAGTGTGTCCTCTTTGATCCGTCACCAAAAACAACACCATTACATTTCCAGATGCTAATCAGTCAGGCAGCCTTTTCACACACGAGACTAAGGTGAAATTGGAAAACTAGAGCTTTCCCTCTTCCTCAAGTTTTTAGGGATGATTTAGGTGCTTGCAAATGGGAACCAGTTATGCTCATGTTTGGTATATTCTAATGGTTCCACTGAGAAAACGTAGATCACACCAAACACCCGAAAATATAGCTCTCACCAAACACCTGAACACGTGACCTGTTTACTTAACATTGCTACAGTTCCAATTACTGTAAGGCTTTCAGAAAATAAGTACCCGTCCGATGTAAAGGCTTGCGTTCATTTCCTCCTGTACAAAAAACTGGTTCCACACCCAGCCACGCTTCACTCTCAACTGAGCTTCCACTGGTTGCTCAACCTTCTCTGTTTTAGAGTTTTCTGTTGCCGTAAGGTAAGGCCATAGGAGAGGAATTCCCAGCACAAAAGGTAAAAATACGCAATTCATTCTGATGTCTCTTTAGATTCCAATTTTTATTCTTCAAAGGTAAGAGGATGTTGCAAACAAAATCTTGTGCTCCTTTATAGTTTTTTTTTTTACTCTCAAGTATCTCTTATATTCCTAAGGCAGAAGAAACAAAACAAAAATTGACATTTAAGAAAGAAAATTGTTTCACATAATTACTAAAGACAGGTTACAACATTTGCATCTGAGAAAAACAGAATAAAATATATGTTAAATTCACCTTCCAATCCCAATTAAGCAAGTTAATTATGTTTTGTAGCTCACCAATAATTTGATAAGTATTGGCTCAAGTAGCATTTGTTTTAAACTGAAGTAAAAAATCTGCCTAAAGGCTGGAAAGTTCCTCTAGCCATCTCCTTGATTGACAGCTGACATTGAGATAGATTTTACTATTATTATTATTTAACTTGCTTACTTCCTCCTTTCTATCTCAGCCAAACTAAAACTATGTCCTTGAAGCAACAGTCAAGGTAGGAGAAAAAAATTCATGTATTTAGTTTATTATTACTCAGTAAAGAATAGAATGTATTTAATTTTTACTCAATAAAATAATAGAAATTAATTTATCTTCCAATTACCTAAATTATGATATTTTATGTGGTTTATTAAATAGACAAAATAGCAATTCTTCTTAAAACCTAAGAGATTTAATAATAAAGTAGACTGATGCTATAAAAGACTGACTAGAAAGTCCAGGCAAGATATTTACTATTTTACAATTTGAAAGATATGGGAAAATTATTTCTCATCGTTACAAAAAAATAAGAATCTTTTAGAAAATAAATACAAAATTGACCTGGGTGAAAAGAGTTCAATGTGTATAATATGTAAGATGGCCATGAAGGGGACCTTCTAGTACCTATATATTTAAAATCTTGGCCATCATATTTTACATTTAAAACCTCCCCATTTACCTGAGGCTGATCTTGCCACCTGTCTCAGTCACAATTGATCATTCTCATCCTTATATGTAATTGAAGAACTATGCATTTCCCACATCTACATAGTAGTTATATAAAACTAAACTGGACTTACTTGTTCGGTTATCACAATGAAAACTAATTTGGTGAAATCCACAGCAAATCATAATACCATATAATCATTGGCAAAGCCCTCGCCTCTCGGGTTAGAGTTTTTCTGCAGAGTCTTGTTTGGAATATTCTACATGTATTTTGAATGGCTCCTGAGAGATTTTTTTTTTGTCTTTGGCTCTTGCTAGAAAGGGTATTTAAAAAACACCTAATTAAGAAAGAATACAGGGACTTTATGTTTCCTCAGTACTGCCTTAAGCAGATGTATTCTTTGTTACTAGTTTATTTAATGAAGGTCATGAAGAAATTCAGCTGAGGCAAAAATTAAGGATGAATTTCATACTTATGCTGAATATTTGAAACTCATATAATGCCTATTGTTTGGATATATATCGATCGATCGATTGATCGATCAATAGATAGATAGAATCTCCCAGGGGTGTTCTACCTACGAGCTTCATAACCCCAGCCCGCCCTTTTTAATTTTTATTTTGAATCTTGCTAGGTTTCTGAGTCTTGCCAAGTTGCTGAGGCTAGTTTCAAACATGTAATCCTCCTGTCTCAGCCTCCCAAGAACTGGAATTACAGGCATGTGCCACTATGCCCAGCTGGAAATATATATTTTGATAGCTGCTGAACATTCGTCATTGGAATTTTCTTCATGAGAAATATATTGTGCGTCAGTTTGGAAAACTATCATCAGTGCTGATATAAAAGTGTACTTGACGTATTTGGGTAAGTAACATCCCTGTTAACTTTATACTATGATATTTTCATAATCTAAAAATAGAGATAATGGTACCGTGAACACCTCTGCATCCTACCCCGCTTCAGCAAGTACCAGCACAGGGCCAGTCTTAGGTCATTTATGCATACGGCCTCTTCCTGATAGTAAAATAGATTTCAAATGTTATGTCATCTTAAGCATTCAAGAAACACAGACACACACAAACCTTAAAGGCTCAATGTGTGTGCATACACCTTTAAGAATCAAAATCAAACATTAAAATTAAGAATAAGTCATCAAATTAAATATTCACCCATTGCTTCAAACACTTTTGAATCAGAATTAAAACCTACACACACAGTGCAGTGTGTCCATATATTCCGTGTGTGTGTGTGTGTGTGTGTGTGTGTGTGTGTGTGTGAGATATTGGGGATTGAACCCAGGGGTGTTCTACTTCTGAGCTACATCCCCAACCCTTTTTATTTTATATTTCCAAATAGGGTCTTGCTAAATTACCACTCACTGGCCTCGAACCTGTGATCCTCCTGTGTCTGTCTCCCAAGTACTGGGATTACAGGTGTGCACCACTCCTCCTGGTCATACATCCTTTAAGCCTCATATTTTACACAGGTTTCCTCATTCCATTTTTAATTTTCCTTTCTACTAATGTGATAAATGAAGTCATTTTTTCCTCTAGTGCTTCCCACATTCTGAATTATGCTAAACGCCTCCCTGTGGTGTTTTGATATGTTTCTTTATCCTGCATATATTTCATAGGAATTCCAGGAGGCTGGATCAGATGCAATTTAAAATATTTGTGAAAATAATCAGAATTGAGGTTGCTTACTTCCCATTGCCTGACATCCTGAGGACCAAATTGCCTGGATTTTTTTTTTTCATATTTGCTTCTAGTATTGTGGTGGCCGATTTTGATTCTAAGATTCAAGGGCAGATTCATTGTTAAAGGAATTTCCTAGTCAACCCTTTTTAAAATACTTTTATTGGCGCATTGCATTTATACATCAATGAGGTACAGAGTGACAGGAACATGTGTGTACAGAGCACTTGGTGTGTTTCCCTCCAGACCCCACCCCACGACCTCCTCTTCCCCATACAAGTCCTTGAGATTGGTATCGATGATTTCATATACATACATAGCATTATGTTACAGTTTAGTCAACTTTATTTTTTTTTGCGGTACTGGGGATTGAACCCAGGGGCATTCTACCTCTGAGCTATACCCCCAGCCCTATTTTTTATGCTTTATTTTGAAACAGGGTCTCACTAAGTTGCAGACGGCCTCACTCACTAAGTAGCTGAGGCTGGCGGCGAATCCTGATCCTCCGGTCTCAGCCTCCCAAGTACTGGGATTACAAGCATGCGCCACCACGGCCGGCTTAGTCAACCTTTTAAAAAGTGTGACCAGGTATCGATTATCATTGCCTAAATTAAATTTCAGAGACCACATAGTAAAACGCAATGAAGAAAAAGAAACCCCCAAAGAACCAAGTGATATTTCTAGAATTTATTAATATAATATTTTAAAAATTACAGAATAATTTTGTCAGAAGATTGAACACTACAGAAAAAAATCCCTTTGGTTTTAAAGACAGTTTAATAGGAACTAATCAAAGTACAGTGATAAAGCTAACAGTACAAGCCGGGTGTGGTGCGTACACCTGTAATCCCAATACTTGGGAGCCTGAGACAGGAGGATTTCAGGTTCGAGGACAGCTTCAGCAAGTAGTGAGATTCTCATCAACCTAGTGAGACCCTGTTTCCAAATAAGAAATAAAATTGGGCTGGAGGTGTAGCTCGGAGGTAGAATGCCTCTGGTTTGAATCCCCAGTACCACACACAAAAAAAGCTAACAGTACAAAAATATTTTAAAAAAATAAAGAGAACTTCAGTATGTTTTGGAACAATATCAAGTAGCATAGTATATGTATACATGCAATTGCAAAGAGAGAGATAGGGTTACATTTTTATTTAATTAATTAATTATGTGGCACTGGGGATTGAACCTATGTGCATTCTATCTCTGAGATATACTTCAGCCAATTAAATTAATTCATCAATTTATTTATTAATTGATCTATTTATTTTGTGTTAATGGGGATTAAACTCAGGGGCATTTTTTTTGTTTTGTTTAGGAACAGGGTCTCACTATGTTGCTGAGGCTGGCTTAAAATCTGCGATCCTTCTTTCTCAGCCTCCCAAGCACTGCAAATTTTATATTTTGAAACAGAGTTTCACTAAGTTACTGCACAATGGCTTGAACCTGTGATATTCTTGGCTTAGTGTCCCAAATACTAGGATTATAGGCATGCATTGCTGCACCCTGCTAAATTTTTTTTTCAATGGTCAAAGATTTTTCAGATCTGACCTACTGGTAATTCAAATGAACTACTTCACTGAATAAAGAATGCACATATAGATCACTAGAACAGTCCTATAAACAAATAGAAATTTAAAAAGGGAGTAAGAGTCTAGCAAATAATATCTTTGTATGATAATATACAGGAAAGTATATTTCTCCTAATGGAGAAAAACTGAACTCTAAATTATGATGGCAAGCCTTACCGGATTAACCACTGTGTTGTGAAGGAATTAATGAAACCTTACAAATAAAACGCAGAAACTGTCAGATAAGATTAAATACTCAACCATGTTATCTATAGAAGGGAAACACTTTAATTATAAATACACACATATGTCATGAGCAAAATGATGAGGAGATATACCATAAAAATCCTACCTTTAGTTAGCTGAAATGGCTATATCAGTATCTCTGAAGTAAAAGCTCAGAACAAGGAATGTTACCTGAAATAGAAATGGGACATTTTATAAAGATAAAATTGATAAGTTCATCCACCAGTCCTAAGAGTTCTAAATGTGAGTGAACTTAAAGTTTTAGAATACATGAAGTGAAAAATCACCTGAGCTAACAAATAGTAGACAAAGCCATAACTGTGGTGCGTTATTTACCACCATTCTCCTTGGTTGAAATACCAACAGTGCAAGAGGATTACTATGCATAAAAATATTTAAAAAGTAAAATCAGCCAACTCAAGATAATCCAGGCATTATAGAATACGGCACTAAACAGAATATAGATCATTTTCATGGACATCTGATACTTCCCCAATGGAAGTGCAGACAGGCCTTAAAAAAAAGTTGCAATAATTTTCAAGGTTTGTAATATTACAGAGTATGTTCTCTAATGGCAGTAAATTAAAGTATAAATCAATAAAATGTGATATCAGGAAACAGCTGTGCATTAACAAAATTAAAAATATGCTTATATACCAAAATTAAGAAATCAGGAAGAGAAGATTGAATTAATCTCCATGAAAGCAGAAAAATAAAGTTTAGAGTAGAAATCAATAAAATAGCAATGGTAATAATCATAGGAAAAAGTAACAAAACCAGAAACTGCTTCTTTTAAAGGATGAATAAAGATGGGCATGATGGTGTGTGCCTATTATCCCAGTACTTGGGAGGCTGAGACAGGAGGATCGCAGGTTCAAGGACAGACTCAGCAAGTAGTGGGACTCTCATCAACCTACCAAGACCCTGTTTCAAAAGAAAAATTTAAAAAAATAGGGCTGAGGGTGTAGCTTGTAGGAAGAATGCCCCTGGGTTCAAACTGCAGTACCACAAAAAAAGTTAAAAGAAGAGTAAAATCAATGTATAATTAGCCAAAGTGACAGAGAAAAATGAAAAGAGCACAAAATAACATTTGAAATGAGAGGATGGCATTATACTTTCTACAAATTTAGATGAAGAAAAGGAATAGCACAATGAAAATTTTATGACAACAAATTTGACAAATTAGGTGAAATGTCCAAATAAAAATTTCTAAAATGACATAAAAAAATAAAAAACTGGAATTGCTTAATTACTATTAAAGACATTTTTATAATACATAACTTCCTAGGAAAACAAATATCCTCACACTAATTAAAATATAACAATTAAGGAAGAAATAATACCAATCTTAGATGAACGTCTTTCAGAAAATAGAAAGTGGACACCTCCCTACTAATTTTATGAGGCCAATATAACACAGTTATTGAAACAAGATAAGAATATAAATTTTAAAAGACAAACAGTTCAAATCATGCTATGTACATGTATGAAATTATCAACATATATCTAAATAGCATATGGGAAGGGTGAAGAAGTGGGGGGTCAGGGATTTGGAGAGAAACACACCCCATGCTATGTGCATATATATTTCCTTCATCACAAAGGTTGTTGTTTTTTTTTTACCCAAAGGAAATGCATCATAAAAATTGTGACATACAACGATTGGAAGGGTGGTTCAACCTTAGATATCGATATAATCAGTGTGACTTACTGTATTAACAGAATGAAAGAGAAATGTTGTGTAGTCCAAATAGAAACAGGAACCACTTAGTAAACTGCAAAGCCCTTATACATAATACAAGCTCATAACAGTAGAAACAGAAAGGAAAACTATTATTATAATAAAGGGCAACTCCATAAAATTCATGTCAGCATCTTGCTTTAAACCATCACACGCGAGCCGGGCGTGGTGGCGCACGCTTGTAATCCCAGTACTTTGGGAGGCAGGGACTGGAGGATCCAGGTTCGCAGCCAGCCTCAGCTCGGTCTCTCTCTCTCTCTCTCTCTCTCTCCCTGTCTCTCTCTACCTAGTGAGGCCCTCCGCAACTTCGTGAGACCCGGTTTCAAAATAAAGTATAAAAAATAGGGCCGGGGGTGTGGCGCGGAGGTAGAACGTCCCTGGGTTCAATCCCCGGTACCGCAAAAAAAAAAAAATAAATAAATAAATAAACCATCACACGCATGTGGGCATCCTTTCTATACTTCAACCCTCACACAGGAAGTGAAATTGGTTTAATGGTTGATGTCTAGAAATATCTGTCACATTGTCCTTCCCCTAAAAAAGTAAAGTATGTCAAATAATACTAGTCATTAAATATAAGTGAATTTTCTCCTACGTCATATGTATTTTTCAGAGTAGGTTCATATTTCAAATATCTCATAACTAGATTTGAAATTAAAAGTTAAAATATTAGCATTTTGTAAATCTGAATTTTAAGAATGCCAATCTGAATATCATTGACGTGAACCTCTTAATATGTATATATAAATCAAATAAAGCAGAAGTAGTAGTTAGATCTGAGTTATGAAGTATTGTGATTTTGTTTATATCCTACTCTATTCAAAATGTTCTATAATGGTCATATATTTCAGGGTAAGGAAGAAAACTTTCCGAATCATGGTGCACTTCTGATGGAAGACTGATGACAGCTGTCAGCAGTGTTAGGCTGAGAAACACTCTAGGCTGAGTCTCGGCAAATAAGAAAAATGCTAACAATTAGTCATGTTTGAAATGGCTCAAGAGAAACCAGCAGTGGCATTTCTGCCCTTGCATTTGCTGTCCTGGTTATATTTTATAATCAGGTGAATACATTAATAAAAACCTTCATAATATTTCAGTATGAAAAAAACATGCTAATACTATGTCTCCTGTTTGTGTGGTTTGATTTATTCTCTTATTGCTAGCATTGTAGGCATATTAATAAACATTTATTAAGTTATAGAGTATAGGACATTTCAAAATATATAGTATATACAAGTAAAATGGAACTTATAAGGAATTATATTAGATAATATAATTATATTAGCACTTGAATAATACTTGTTACTAGCACCATCAACATACTATATCAAGATGTGATTTTATCACTGAGAAGTATATTTCATCTAATGTGTTATATCACATAAGAAAGAATTGAAATTCAGAAATTTGAAGTGACCTGCTGAATTTCAGATAATTCGTTTATAATAGAAAGAACACTAAACATGTGCTGCACTTTACAGAGTTTTACAGAGAAAGGAAATGCATAGACGTGCAGCATGGTGGCATCTGTCACAGATGTTTCCCCTTGTTTACATTGAGTGAAGGTCTGTAAATTGCATTTTAACCTTTGGGCCATTCTTGAAACTAGATATAATAAAATGTTTTCTATTATCTCATTTTAGGACATCTTTTTGTTCTCCTTGTTCTAAAGTTTCCAGGTCAAAAAAATGAGTGGGAAGAATAAGTAAGTCAAAAATGATGGATTTGGTGGCTGTGTGGGAAAAGATAAAAGTTCAAGCCGGGGAAAAGTGGATGGGATAAATATAGAAACTTAATCCTATTTGTGATCTCTTAAAAATCAGGGGGAACTTGGCAGCCTCATAGAGTGAAACTGTACATAAAGGCTCTGAAATGATTTTCTCAGAGAAAAATGTACAAGGAAATGTGTGTGAAAATAGCTTGCATGCATAACTGAGAAGGAAGCACTATTTCTGGGCCAAAAAAATTGTAATAAACCATGTGCCAATTCTTCCTCCAAAAACATTCATTGCACAGCACTAGAATCTGAATGATCTTTCTGTGTCCCAGTTCTGAACTCTCATGAAGCATATATTTTGCATATGTACTGTCAGGAAAAAGCCCTTTGCTGCAGCTAATGTAAGAGTCATGCACTCCAGAGACCTCTTTGACATTGAACAGCTTCCTGTTCACTACTTGTGTGATGTCATAAGACACATAGCACCACGTGCCACTGCATTCCTGGAGTGGATGCCGTGACCTGGATTCCAGAGCAGTGGGGAAGGTCTATGGATTAATGAACAGCATATGTGCAACACTAAACACTGTTAATAATGAGCCTGAATGGGAAAAAATACTCTAGAATAAAAAGATTCTAGTTGATGAAACATGATTAGCATTTATTCATTTTTTTAAACATACTATTCCATTTTTTGACCCTTTCTACAGGAAGACACATGAACTGGGTCTTACAGGTGCCAAAGAAACAAGTGAATAAAGACATTTAAAAATTCATCTTAGCTGGGCGTGGTGGTATATGCCTGTATCCTAATACTTGGGAGGCTGAGACAGGAGGATTGCAGATTTGAGGACAGCCTCAGCAAGTAGTAAGGGTCTCATCAGCCTAAGGCGACTCTGCTTCAAAATAAAAATAAAATAGAGCTGGGAGTGTAGTTTGGAGGTTGAATGCCCTGGGACTCAATCCCCAGTACCACACACTCAAAAAAAAAAAAAAAACAACAGATAAAATAAATTTTCATTTTAGCATAATAGTATTCAGCTATTAATTTTTTTTGTGTTACTGGGGATTGAACCCAGGGGCATTCTACCTCCAAGCTACACCCTCAGCCCTGTTATTTTATTCTTTATTTTGAAACAGGGTCTCATTAAGTTGTGGAGGGCCTCACTAAGTAGCCAAGGCTGGCCGCGAACGCAGATCCTCCTGTCTCAGCCTCTCAAGTACTGGGATTATAAGCATATGCCACCATGCCTGGCTCAGCTAGTAATTTGATGCTATAAATGTATTGTGTTAGACGAAAGGCATTAAATAGGTATACAATGATTCCTCTATTTTAAGAAAATAAAACCTTGTATACCATCGCAGAATAAAAGGCTTAGAGGACTATGCCCTAAAATGCAGGTAGAAATCACTTCTGGATTGAGGAAATGTAGCGAATTAAAATTCCCTTCATCTACGTTTGTATATTTTAATATTTATTTGGTTAATAACTATATGCACATGATCTCATAATAAAATGTGTAATGATTTTTAGTTTCTCTTTACTGATTCTGGGGTTATTTTCTATGTTGAGAGAAAATATTTTGAGCAGAGCTCAGTTGAGTGCAGAGATTCATGTATGGAGCAAGGATGGTTGAAGATCTGAACCAACTCCACCATCCAGAGTTGTATGACCTTGGGCAATGGCTTGACCTCTGTGGCCACATGAAAAACTGAGGATAATACTAGTGCTCATCCCATAGAACGGTGCTCTTGATGAAATGAGTAGCCACAACCAGAATTCTGCCGGGCACAAACTACATGCAGTGTTGAGCGTTTTTAACAAACTACATATAAGTAGCTAATTATAGGACAGGAGTAAAGATAAGTGGCTTCCATATTTTTTCAACTTTGAAATATTTACCTATTTTTTATCTCTGCAAACAATACATACACACATGCTCAAACTTTATATAAATGACTATTGCTAATAGAGTGTAGGGTATAAGAATGTCATTATTTTTTTCTAAGCATGGTTAAGTGACTATGACACATAAACATTGTCATGCTTGAAGTGATACATGCTATTGCGTGGACACATATAAGCTGAAAATGATCCCAGTGTGATGCAGAACAATTATGTTTTCAAAGAAGACTAATTATGACTTTAGGGATGGAAATATTATAATCTATGCACTTATACAGTTTGAAACTGAATCTAATTAGAAATTGTCTTCTCTATGACCTCTTCTTGGTTACATAAAGATAATTATTCCATCTGTGAAAACTTATAAAAATATAATGTATTCTGGAAGGCTTATGGAAAGCTGAAATACGGAATGCCACTGAGCCCAGCATCTCATAGAGAAAAGCAGATGGTAATTAGTGGAATGGCTCCGTCTTTAGAAAACTATTGAGCAGGCTTGCTTGGCAAAAAAATGATAAGACTTATGATTTATGATGATCAGGAAGTTCCAAAGCTTAAAAAATTTTAAAAATCTAAAGGAAACTCAAAATAGAGGTTTCTAGAATGCTACTAAAATCAGATAAAACGTTTGTCTTCATCAATGTAAGTGTTATGGTTAGATATAGAATGTCCCCTGAAGAGCTCATGTGTTAAGTCATGAGGGCTGCAATCTCTTCAGTGTGTAAATCCATTGTGATGGGTTTACAGGGCGGTGACCTAGGCAGGCAGGGTGTGGCTGGAGAAGGTGGGTCCCTAGGGGCCTGGCCTTAGGTACTCTGTTTTTGTCATTGAATCCCCTTGCTTGTTTGTTCTTTCTGGCTTCTGGCCTCTGCGATGTGAGAGCAGAGTCCTGCTCTCTCCCTCTCTCTTTTCCTGCTGCCATGCCCTGAGCTCCGCAGATGTAACCCAGCATGTCATGGACTGAAACTCCAAGATCTCCAACAAACCGTGAGCAAATAAATCTTCCTCCCTCTAAGTAGTGTGCTCAGTTGTCTTGGATTTTAGCTGTGAGAGGTTTGACTGAGACAGTAAGTAATTACATATTTCATATATAAGGCTCTAAATGTGTGAAGCAAGGAAATACTATGAAACTAAGAATAAAAGGGGCTCTTTGGGCCACAGGGAGATAGTTAAAGACTCTTCACCTTTCTCTCCTCCAATTTCAGGGATTCTTTATAAGAAGTATAAAATGAAGCCCATGAAGATACTATTTACTGTCCACCTTTGTTCCATAAGCACATATAAAATATGTTACGGAGCAGCATTATGGATGTTTGATGGCAGGTTTCAGACTCTACCTCCAAGTCTGCTTTGTCATGATATGCATGCAAACCTCATGCATTGAACTTTCTTCTACCATTGCCCTCCCTCTACCCAGCACCCTTTCTACTCCCTATTCTTCTTGTTTAGGTTGTTTATTCTTTTTCCTTTTTTTTAAAAAAAATTCACACATGAGAGAACATGTGATACTTATCTTATATGATGACCTCCAATTCTAGCCATTTTCCTGAAAATGATAGGACTCCATTCTTTATGGCTCAATAATAATCAATGGTGTATATACTGTATTTTTTATTCATTTGTCTTTTAACAGGACTCTAGGCTAATTCCATATCTCAGCTGTTGTGTGTAGTGCTGGGCTATTAAACATTGTTATGCAGTTTCCACTCTTGTATCCTGGCTTTATTTCCTTTGGACATATACCGAGGGGTTGGAAGCTGAATCATATGGTAATTTTATCTTGAGTTCTTTGAGAACTCTCCATACGGTTTATCACAGTAGCTGGATTAATTTACTCCCAGCAACAATGCATAAAGGTTACTCTTTTTCCATATCTGTGCCACTATTGCTTGTTTGTTTGGTACTGGGGATTGAACCCAGGGGCATTCTACCTTGGGGCTACACCTCCAACCTATTTTATTTTCTGTTTAGAAACAGGGTCTCCCTAACTTGCCGAGGGTCTCCCTAAATTGCTGAGGCTGGCCTTGAACTTGTGATACTCCTTAGTCACCCAAGTACTGGGAGTACTGACATGTCATAGCCCCTGGCTTAAACATGCATCTTTTTGTGATTCAGTGTTGAAGCATTCAGTATAAAGTGGAGGAATAGCTGAATGGCTCATTGAATGAATGAATGCATCTTTTTTCCTAAAATTTTGAATTATATGGACTACAAGCCCACCTTAATTTGTCAGTGGGTAGGGAGACGGTTCATATGTTCTGGGGAAAGAAATTACATTCTTATATGAAATAATTATTTGCTTTATTTTTTTAAGTCTGGCAATCCTAATGTCATTTCTTTTATAATGTGTAGAAAGCAGATAATTATTATCTTGCTGAGTTTGCAATATTTAGCCCATACATATAAAATCTTAAAAGTGTATTGCTTGGTTCCCCAAAAAACCTCAATGATATCATTATAATAAAATTACACATAATCTCATAAAATTTATGATCATGAATTAAAAACTGTGTGTTTAAAAATTTCACTGATAGCCAGACGTGGTGGCACATACCTGTAATCCCAGTACTTGGGAGGCTGAGATAGGAGGATGGCAGATTTGAGGACAGCCTCAGTAACTTAGCAAAGCCCTCCACAACTTAATGAGACCCTGTTTCTAAATAAGAAATAAAATTGGGCTGGGGGTATATCTTGGAGGTAGAATGCCTCTGGGTTCAATCCCCAGTACCAAAAAAAGAAAAAAATTCATTGATATATAGCTATACAAATACCCAACCATACATTTGTGCACAAATGACATTTCTTTATATAGTTAAATATAATTTAAAGTAGATTTTATGTGTCTTTACTAAATCAATATTCTATGAAATGGTATAGCATTTTAATAAAATTTATGTGGTCATAAAATTATCAAGGTAATATACACTATGATAAATATATAGACAGGTTATATATACATATTTTTATTTTATTATTATTATTATTATTATTATTATTAGTGCAGTACTAGGGATTGAACCCAGGGGAATTCTACCTCTGAGCTATACCCCAAGTCCTGTGTTGTATTTTATTTTGAAACAAGGTCTCACTAAGTTGCTAAGGGCCTCACTAAGTTACTGAGGCTAGACATGAACCTGTGATCTTCCTGTCTCATCTTCCCAAGTACTGGGATTACAAGTGTGTGCCAACATGCCCAGCTTTGCTTATTTATTATTACCCAATAAATTTGAAGTCAATTCTGAAATGCCAATAGAATTGGCATCTTTTATAGGCATTGCTTAAAATGAGAAAATATAGAGAGACTAATGTCTTACAGAGCCCCAAAGGCAAAAGTATTACTAAGGAGTAGATTTATGCATAAGTAGCTGAAAAATGATGTTGTAGCCCATTTTATTTTCATCAAACACTATGGAGAAAGGGTTATATTTTGCTTTACCAGTTCAAAAGCAATTTCAAGCACTGTCAGGAAGTATTTTCTTAGTGACAAACAATACTCTGTTAAAATTCAAAGACGCATCTATATCTCTTCCTCTTTATCTTTTTTTAGTATTCTAGTTACATTTGATGTTTGTCTGTATATTTTATAGTATTATCAGTTTATCAAAGAAGGTCATAGACTCTCCATTAGAGATTTTAAAGAATGAAATACATAGCAAACTCTTTGAAACAATTTAGTTATAATACAACAGAAAGGCAGAACAATGCTGGGATTTTTTTTCTTGCAATTTATGTGCATTTTCCTCATTTCCACAGGAATGGTATTTCTCAATTTTGCACATAGGGAAATTAGGTTATTTTAAGGCATGAATGATGTGCTTAAATGTTGCCCACTTTAATATGCTGGCTTGCAAATTTCAAATTTCATTTATTATATAACTCCTTAGAATTAAAGAACAGAAAGATGTGAATGCATTGACCCTCTATGTTGAGAAGCTACTGTTCTAAAATAAACTTTTCAAATTTGACTTGATATGCCAAAGTAGGTTTTCTGAAAATTATATGTTTTGCTTCAATCTTCAGATATACTGATGATTTTGGATGTAATTATTGGGTAATTAATATGACAGATTCTGACAAAAACATTTTGTTGTATTAACTCTAGGGCTTTGTTTAAAGTGAGGCAAACATACTCTTTCTTGATCATATCAGAGTCTTCAAGAGGGAAATCATTTGAAAAAGGAATTGATTTGTTATAAGTTTTGGAAAATGGGCGTTAGAGCATGTAGCTGAATTCTCTCTGTTCAGTGGTAGTGAGAGTGGGGAACAAACTCTCTGAGGGTATATGTTGTTCTAATTTGTTATTAAAATATCAAATGGCAAAGGTGATGCACTTAGCAAATCTGTAATCTGTCTTCTACACTAACAGAAAAGATTCTTACAGGGTTATCAGTAGGTTCGATACTCTTTTATGATTCAGTCTCAATCTGTTATACCAAAGCGAAGATATACGTGTGAGAAGATCATAGGTATTAGAGGAAATCATCATGAAATTAATTAAATTTAAGCTTTAAATTTTTCTTATACACTATCATGGTTCTCAAATATTAGGCCAGTAACAATAAATTCTAATGAAAAGAACGTATATGAAAAGATCATTAAATTCGTGTAACACATTCATTCCTATCCTATTGTATTTCTACTCAATAATATGTTAAGTACTATCTTTCGCATTTTCAACATAACAAAATTTTAAGTATACCTTTTGAGATCATGGAAATAAACCAGTGCTGATTTATATTTATTTATAGAGAATCATTTATCAAATTATCTGTAGCTACATTATGAGACATTTCTGAAATGTGGTTGTTGTCTTAAAAATACATGGGAGGAATTTATGCACATCATTTTTTGTACTTTTAAATTTACATTGAATTTAATTTTAACTAATACAAAAATAATAAATATTTGTACATTTTAATGGGGTAACATGATGTTTAAATACATGCATACATTGTGTAATGTTTAAATAAGGTTAAACATATCCGTCTTCCTTGAACATAATTTCTTTATGGTGGAAACTCAAAATACACATTATCTTAAAAGGTGTTTAACTTATGACAATTTAATCCAATTGTTTTTAATTCCTATGGATCACTACCTTAGAAATATTC
>PVJS01033155.1:0-22337 GCA_004027185.1 Glis glis | reverse complement strand
GACATATGTTTTCATTAATATGTGCAACCTAAGGAGTAGTAGGGTCACACAAGAGACTCTGGTTGATAATGGAGAACCCTCAGAGGAACAAGGGAAGTGGTACAAGGGAAGGGGGGGCAAGAAAGAAGTGAATTAATGGAATTACTATCATAAACAATATGTACACGTGAAAATATACCAACATCATTCTTGGTACTTCATACGGGTGGGGGGAGGCGGGAGGGGCACTAAGAGCTGTGTGCATATATGTTAACATCAAATAGATGTTCATTGCAATGTAAGACTCCAATGCACCAATAAAAGCACGTTAAAATTTATTTTTTATTGTGTGCATTGTAATTTTACATCATATTGGAGTAGAGAGTGTTAGAAAAATACATGCACACACTCTTGTTGCCCTCTCCACCAGGTCTCCCCCACCCTCGCCCCTCAAGTCTTTGAGATTGGAATTGGCAATTTTGTATACGTTCATAGCATTATTCCTGTTATTGCATTCTTTATCAACATTTTGTGACATTTGCTTCAGAGATCTTAAAAAGGAAACATGTCACAGAGCCAGTCAAAACCCCACTGCCTCATGCCTCCCTCCCTACACATGGCAATGCTTCAGGATTGCTGTGTATCATTCCCATCTATGACTCAGTACGTTTAATATTAAATATCAACATATAATGGATATTATTGTTGTATGTGCCTTAATATTTTGCCTAGGCACCATGCTATACATAACTTTTTGCAATTTTCTTTTTTCACTTAACATATTATAAATTCCCAACAGGAAAATGTCCCAATATTACATTCCCAATAGGAAATGGTAAACACAAAAAGGTTAAATTTTCCAAAGGCTGCTGTTACCTCTGTCAGAGGAACTTTCAGACCTCAAGAAGTAGACTGTGTATGTCTGGTTCCATTATATCATCTCCCTTCATACTTTTGAGAAGCATATAAAAAACAGCCTGGGCTCCAATAAGTTTCCAAGAGCTTTTGTTATTCTCTGCTCCTGACATGAAGAAAACAAGATAAGCCGTCATCATCTAAGATAATGGAAGCCAAAATTTTCTGTATGTAAATAATCTCATAGAGCTTAGTTCTTATTGACATTTGTGGGAAATTTATCCAATATTTCAAAGTACCTAGAACACTATAAGCACTGCTTAGGGTGCTCCATAAACACCGAGTAGGTGGGTTTGGTGGATGGATGAAAAGGTAAGTGGATAGATGTGTGGGTGGATAGATGGACAAGTCAGTGGATGAGTGAATCGACAGATGGACAGGTGGGTGGGTTTGGTGGATGGATGAAAAGGTAAAGGTAGGTAGGTGAATAGATTGATGGGTGAGTAGGTGGGTGAGTGTTTGGATGGGTGGGTAGATGGATGATAGGTGGATGTCCAGCCTGGAGTCAATTCTTTAAGTTGATCTCATTCATGTCTTGGCAGAGAAACTTCATGAAGAAATTGACAGGGTGATTGGGCCAAACCGCATCCCTGCTGTCAAGGACAGGCTGGAGATGCCTTACATGGATGCTGTGGTGCATGAGATTCAGCGATTCATTGACCTCGTGCCTTCCAACCTGCCCCATGAAGCAACACGGGACACTATGTTCCGAGGATATGTCATCCCCAAGGTCAGACCTGAGCTGGGGTGCACACCAGGAGCACTGTCCTATTAGCTCATCACTGTGTCTTCAGGGGAAGATAGGATCCAAGGGCTCCTGCCTTTGGCCAGTGTGGCTGGATGGCAGGGCCAGGCCAGCATTTCTGCCCCACAGAGTGCTGCTTCTCCAGCAAGCCTTGCATGGGTCTGGTGACCAGAGAAATGGATCCTGGGGTTCTAGTGCCAAGAATGAGCAATAGCCACCAGGAATGTCTTGGAGTCCATCCTGTTACTGTATACCAGTACCTGCCCCAATTTGCTGAATCAAATCATTGGAACAAGTCTTTGGGAAGAAGTAAAAAGAAATTTATTGATTTTCTAGAAAATTGGAGAAACCAGTGAACTTAAGTGTTCAGGAACAAGCTCTGGATTCTCCCTGAACAAAGGAATCAGGTCCCTTTTAAGAGTTAGCTCTTCAGGGTCATGCTGGTGTGTTATCAGAAGGGACACAGTTTATATTTAAGTCTTCTTTGAGTCAGTTCTTATGCAGATCCACAGGTGCCAGGTCCCCTTCCATCAGTAAATGGATAAGAACATGTTACTTAGTAACAAGGAGTGAAGGAAAGGAGGAAAAATGTCAGCTTTGAAACAGGCCTTCTCTTAGTTGCCACGGTCAGAAGCAGGTTCCTGTTACAATCTTGTGAGTGCTTCAGGTCTTTCCTCTTAGACACCCCCCCCCCCAGCTTCCTCTCTAGTCTTTGCCCGAAGAGCATTTCCAACTAGAAACATTCTGTCCTGTTCAATGTAGAGTTCAAGCAGCTGTGATTACTGGGCTTCCAGGTGAAAGCCATGTATTGTTGTCTCCACTCACTGGACATCTGTGCTTTCTCTAGGGCACAGTCGTGATTCCAACTCTGGACTCCCTTTTGTATGACAGCCAAGAATTCCCAGATCCAGAGAAGTTTAAACCAGAGCACTTTCTGAATGAAAATGGGAAGTTCAAGTACAGTGACTATTTCAAGCCATTTTCTGCAGGTAAGCTGAGTTCCGGTGCAGCACCTTCCCTGAAGAGTTGTGTACTCCATTCCTGTCTCCATTCATGCATCTCTGCCATCATCCCAGCTGTGCACGAGCACCCCAACCTGCCACATCCCTTGTTTCTATCTACAGCACTACCCAAGCATGCCTCTCTTTATTTAGAGAAGTTAGGTGGCATCTTTCACCGTAAGTCCTGGAAATGAGGTGTTTCAGATTAATTCTTTTTTTTTTTTTCCCATAGAGTGGACATTTGCCTCATTCATTGTTAAACTGCTTCTACTTTAACAGATCTTGGTGAAAATCTCTCAAAACCATGTTACCTAATTCTCCATTATTTTAAAAAAGGGTTACTAAAGAAACTCTAGCCTTTGGTTATGTGGACTCAGCAGAGAAGCACCAAAGCCTTCCCTGGATATGACTCAGAGGTCCTTCTGAGGCCCGTGGCCCCTTCCCAGGGCTTCATCATTAGTTGCTGTGAAGGAAGACCCCACACCCAGCTCGATAGTTTTAACAATCAGCATTCATGTTGGCTTCTAGCCTCACCCCACCTTCTTTCAGTAGCTCATTGGGCAGCACCTTCTTCACTGGACAGAGACCCTTTTCCCAGCTTAACAAAAGTGTTTGTGGCTGAGTTCTGGATGAGTCAGTGTCACTAATATTCTTGTTCTTTTATATGTTTTATGCTTCTTTCAGTGGGCAGGGGAAGTAAATCCTGCCTTATGATACTGTTTGCCCATAGCCTCCCCCCCAAACCTGGGGACTTTATGTCAATAGCATTGTCTCTCTGAAACCGCTGTATCTCATCAGCACTGTTGTTACTTCTAGGAAAACGAGTTTGTGTTGGAGAAGGCCTGGCCCGCATGGAATTGTTTTTGCTCCTGTCTGCCATTCTGCAGCATTTTAATCTCAAGTCTCTCGTTGATCCAAAGGATATTGACCTTAGTCCAATTGCGGTTGGCTTTGGAAAAATCCCACCACACTACAAACTCTGTGTCATTCCTCGCTCATGAATGTAAGGAAAATATACCCTGGAAACCACCTGTCCCAAGTGCAGCCATGAGAACCTTCAGTGCTGGGAAGGTGCTTCCCACAGTTGGTGAGAACAGGTGGCTCCTGGGAATGAAGTGGACTAGAGGCCATGCATGCTTCCTGAGTCAGTCTTCAGACAATCTGAAACAAAGTCTGAAGATGTTGCAAAACTAATTAAACTCTGAACCAGTGTGAGGGTCTGTTGAGGTCCTAGAAACAGCTGTAATTCAGATCCTGTCTCTGAAAGGAGTTAAGCTCTTCTGAGAAGGCAGAACCATCAGTTTCACCAGCACCAACTACAAAGGACTGACAAGAAGGGACAGGGACACTGGGGAATGGAGTTGGGAGAAGTAATAGGGTTTCCAGGATTTATTAGCCTGATCAAAAGCAGGGTGTTCCCATCTTACCTCAGGATGGTAAGTTGTTCCTTTGGCCTCATTATGAGTGTCATTCTGTTATATCTCTTGCAGTAAAATATGTGTGAAAAGTCAACACAGCCATGCATTATTGTCTCTTAATATTAACATGTGACTTCATATCTGGAAAGAGAAATTCTAAGCATATGTGGACCCTTGCATGGAAAAAAATAAAAATGAACATAAAATCCCAGTGAACTAAACATTAAAGTTGTGAAACAGCAGAGGCGTTAGAAAAAAGAACACTGCCTCCTTGGATTGCACATACCAGCAGGCCCTTGTTGTACATACTTCTGTGCCTTGGCTTCCCCTCTGTCCTACAGAGATGATAGAGGCCAGTGTGCATACTTCCCAGCACACTGTGCGTTCTATGTAAACACCCTCAATAAAGTGACAGTTCAAAGCCAGCAGCACAGTCTTCCAGCCTCTGTCTCTGACCCTTCTGCCTACCTCTCGTGGAATTTCACTGGAGCCACCCAGACAATCCAAGGCGATTTATCCATTTCATGATTCTGAATTTAATTGTATGCTCAAAGTTCTTTTTACCATGTAGGGTAAACTGTTCATAGGTTCTTGAGATTAGGACGTGGGCATCTTTAGGGCACACTGTTCTGCTAACCCCACCTTCCAGCTCATCCACTTTGGGATGCTACTGAAAACCAAAGGTGACAGACACATCAACAGACTGAAGGGACAGCAGTCATGCTGAAAGCACCCTGTCTTCACAAAAAAAGAAGGGACATATGTTTTCATTAATATGCACAACCTAGGGAGTAGTGGGGACACAAAAGGGACTCCAATGACAACAGAGAACCCTCAGTGGTGCAAGGGAAGGGGTACAAGGGAAGGGGAAGGGCAAGAAAGAAGTGAATCTATGGAGTTACTATCATAAACAATGTGTACATATGAGATTATAATAACATCATTCTCAGTACTACATGGGGGGGAGGCAGGGGGGAGGGACACCAAGAGCTGTGTGCATGTATGTTAACACCAAACTGATACTCATTGTGATGTGAGACTACAATGCACCAATAAAAACATATTAAAAAAAGGAAGCACCTGTCTTTCTCAACATCACACCTCCACAGGGCAAGACTGCTTCCTGCAGAGAAAGGATTAAAATGTCTTTTTATTTGTTTTGGGGCAGAGAGGTTTCTACTCAAGTAATTATTACCCTAGGAAAATTCTGAAGTGCCCAACTGGGATGGGAATGTATTGGGAGGGAGGGAGGATGGGGCCATTGAGGCAAATTGTTTAACTGATCAAGGCACTGTCTGAACACCAGGTGACTGAGGGTGACATCCTAGTCAGCGAAGGCTCAACTGCATGCACTCAGTGGTTCCCGAGCCTGGGCTGTCTCAAGGGAGGAGCACTGATCCCAGGGGCAACGTCACTTGGGAAAATTGGCCCAACTTTAAGAGCTCCTCTGAGGCAGGACTAATTTTCCAAGTGAATATGAATGTCCTGAGTAACAGATTATGTTGTCCTCACAAAAAAATACTATCCAGCAATGAAAATAAATGCAATATTAATGGACACAATACATGAGCAAATCCCAAAAGTGTTATAATAAGTGAAAGAATTCAAAGATGAGCATTTTGAAAACTACCTAGTGGATAATTCAATTTCTGTGACATTCTGGAAGATGCGGTACTGTGGAAACACGAGTCAGGCAGGTAGTCACAGCCTGAGGATGGGGAAGGGCACTGACCATGTGAGGCGTGAAGCAAATTCCGAGTTCCTGGGAATCTCTGTCTTGAGTGTGGTGGTTACTGTATGTACATGAAGCCTCATCCCATTATATATTTCAAATGGATGAATTTTATTGTATAAAAATCACACTTCAATAATGCTAACAAAAGGGGGGATTATAGTGAGAACGTGAGCTGTCCTGAGCATGGGGGCCCTTAAAGGTTGCCCAAAGTGCTGGATGCTATTTTGAAGTCACTAGGATATTTTAAATGATAACTGGAGAGTGAATTTTATGAAGGCCTGTGGTATTGATTCCTGGAGAACAGAGCATGGAAGGAGGTGCCTGTGTATACACACACTTTCACACATGCATAAATTCACACTTTCACATGTATACACTCTCATACATGCACACTCACATATACACACACAACACAAAGGTTCACATTCACATGCTTTCATATGTACACACTCACACATACACATATGCACACATGTATTTTCATATATGCACACTCTCACACATGCACACACACAACACAAAGGTTCACACTCACATGCTCTTACATGTACACATACACGCTGCTTCCCTTCGACCTGGAGCCAAGCCTCCCTATTAGCCATAGCAGCCCCGAATCATCTAACCTGGAATCTTTCAGATAAAAGTCTCTGAGGCTCCCTTAAAACCTGCATATAAACCCTACCAACTCATCCTCCAAAGGAAGAGAGATTGGAACCAACACTTCAGTGTTTGGCTGGGCAAACCCATTTGTCTGACATGAGTCGGGTTCTCTGTGGGGAACTGAGAGGAAGACTGATGCTTAAGGAAGGACAGGGAGGTGGGTTTGAGATGAGCTGCAAAGTGGGTCTGAGGCACAGGAGCACAGGAATTCCCCTGCCAGGTGGTGTTCAATAGGACTGTACTGATGAGGTGAGGATGAAGCATTCCTGGCTCCTACTGCTCTTCAGGAAAAGGCAAAGGATAGGGATGGCTTCTGGAGTCAAGAAGGATGGCAACCTTGAGCTTTCTTGCTTTGAGTAAGTCTGATGCCTCCATTGGGCAGCATCCCATTCTCTGAGTGGTAAGGAACATGAAGTTGTTTGGGGGAGTGCAGTGATTCAGATGGAAGGGCAAACCCTGTAGTTTGGGCATGGTTGGGGTTGAGACCAATACTGTTGCAGAGTGGCCCTGTGTCTGACAGTTGGCTTCATGGGCATCCAACATGGTGACTGCAAGACCGTTCATCTGAGGACCCTGGCACTGAAGGGACCTGACTATGAGGGTGTTCTGAGCTTCACTGACAAAGTAACTGTGTGTGTCTGGGTCAGACCTGTGGAAAATTCTTACTGTGAGAATTCTCTACAAGGAAAAAGTATTAAACTCACAAAAAGACATTGTAATTTCTCAGGAGAGACTAGCATATGGTCTTATTTGTGAACCAGTATTATCCTGTGATCTGAATGTGTCCTCCAAAATGCATATGTTGGGACTTAATCATCAATAGAACAGTATTAAGAGGTGGCACCTTCTAGAGGTGACTAAGTCGTGAGGGTGGGACCCTCGTGAATGAGACAAGATGCCCTTATGAAAGGGCTCAATGGAGGAAGCCTATTTTCTTTTGTGTTTCTGCTCCCCTGCCATCTGAGGACACAGTGTTCAACCACAGGCACCATCTTTCAAGCATAAAGCAGCCCACATAAGACACTGACCCTGCCAGCACCTGGGTCTTGGACTTCCCAGCCCCCAGAACTGTGAAAAGTAAATTTTTATCCTTCATAAATTATCCAGTCTCAGTTATTTTGTTATAGCAGCCCGAGCAGACCCAAACAGTTGGATGTCACTTTCAAAAACAATGAGTCTTCATTTCCAACAACTTGGTCTATAGTAAGGACATGTGGATGTCTTGTTGTGGGGGTACAAGGCTCCATTAGCAAAGAACACCAATCACACCAGATTCTTCTATTACTTTGAAAATATTTCACATTTTGTCATCACTTGCCTCAAAAGATGGAAAATTTTGCACAAGTTTCTGACAGATGCTGGTAAAATACCCAGGACAGGTGCCCTGTGCTGTTATGCTCAGGGGCCAGCAGCACCTGGCCTGTAACTCTTTTTGTGGAGCTGAGAGGCTGTGTTCTGTGCAGACCACTCTTCACCCAGTGTGGGATTAAATACATGGTCTCTAGGTAGAAGCATTATGCTGCATCCTTCCAACTCACCCCCTTAAGTGCTATCAAATTATCATGAAAAAAGTAACACACTAGGGGGGCCAGGGCTTCAGGGCATCCCCCAATATTGTCCTCTTAACATGTCATATGACATGAGCCAGTTTCTGCTAACCCTGGCTCCAACAGGTTCCATGTCTTTGGTTTGTAAGCATCAGTGACCAACCACGCATGATGGCTGTTCTGTTCCACTCACAGCCAGCCCCAGCCACAGAATGAGAGGAGCTGTGTCCCTGAGATGTCTCCACATAGTGGCAAGGGAGAAAATGGTGGTTTTTGCTGGAGCAGTTGTGCCATGAATTCTTAAAGAATATCTGCTCTTCTATCAGTCTATGAAATAAATCTGGGACACTATTTCAACAAAACTGTTCTAGGTAAAACAGAAAGATAGAAACCTACAGTAAACCGTTAAAGAAAAGTAGATGTTATATAATTGCATTAAAACTTAAAGTTTTTCTGTAGGACAAAATTCACTACCAGCACAATGAAACCACAAAGAGTAGTTTATATATATATATATATATATATATATATATATATATATTATACATGTCTTAAGCAACTATTTAATTTCCTAATATGCAAATAACTCATACAATATGAAAAGGAAAACAAAGAATGTTATGAAAAATGGACAAAGAGCTGGACATTGTAGCGCACACCTATAATCCTAGTACTTGTGAGGCTGAGACAGGAGCATCTCAGGTTCAAGGCCAGCCTGAGCAACTTATTTAGGCCCTCAGCAACTCGTGAGGCCCTATTTCAAAATAAAAAATTAAAATTTAGGGCTGGGGGTAAAGCTCAGAGGTAGAATGGCCCTGGGTTCAATCCCCAGTAGCACACACACACACACACACACATGAAAAGAAAAATGGACAAAGAACATTAATAGATAATTAATAGGTAATTCAGATAATTAATTATATTTTACAAATTTGACCCAGAAATCTCACTTAGGGATCACTCCCTGTGGAAATGAAAACAGTACATACCCAGATATGAGTGTAAGGATAGATACTGCAACATCAATTCCAGCAGGCAAAACAGAAAAGATGTTTAACATCACCAATAGCAACATGCAAATTAGGACAATAAAGGGATACATTGTTCACACTCCAGGTTGCCCAAAGTCAAAAAAAGCACCCCAGATCCACTTAGGCAAGAATGTAGGAAGTGGAGGCACAGCTGTGTGCACAGTTGATGGAAATGGGGATTGGTGCAGCCTTTTTGGAAAGTAATCAGCAATACCTTCTCAAAGAGACATAATACACAATAATTCCAATTATTCCTTGGTGAAAACCTCCTCTATAGAAACAGAAATAGCAAAGTACTAAAATATATGTAAAAGAACCCTCAGGCAGAATTGTTTATGCTGGGAAAAATCAAACAAGAAAACTAGAAACAACCAAAATGTACCTCTTAAGTAAAGGATTAAATTAATTGTGGTGTATCACACCTTGGAATATTATGCAACACTTAACAGGAAGGAGCAGAAGCTATATCTGTTGACCTCAAGGGAAATGCTCATGAAATATTTGGTGATAGAATATGAAACAGTAGGTGAGTGGTATAGGGTGACCCCTGATTTTTACCAATCAAGCAACACTGATCACTGTCAAATAATGTCTACTGTTGGGTCACTGCATATGTGTGTTGACAGGAAGAATGTGTGTGACTGAGCATGTGCTGGTGACTCTGGTGAGCAGAGGTGTGAGGCTGGAGAGGAGGGAGAGAGGCCAGTAAGTTTCTACTCAGTTCAGGCAGTCTTATCAAAGTACCACTCAGTGGTTGGCTGGTAACCCAGTACACTCCCCCCACACACACATGTTTATTTCAGATAGGTCTGGAGGGTGGAGTCTGAGGTCAGGGGCATGAATGAGCTCTGGCTGACTTCTCACTGTGTCCTCATGTGGTAAAAAGAGGGCCAAAGCACTCTCTGAGGTCTCTTTTGTAAGAGCCCCTATCCCAAATATAAGGGCTCTGCTAGTTGTCTCCTGTTCGTCCACAGCACAGCTGTGCCAGGGCAGTGGGGTAGGTTTTGGACAGGCCAAAGACAGTGCCCATGGACACTGTGCGAGATGTGATTTATTGGAGAAAGCTGACAAGAGATCATGACTGCTCTCGGAAGAGTTCAGTGGCTACAGGCTGACAGATAGCACCTTTGTCCCTCATGGTGCTTCACCAAGCAGTGCCTCCTCTCCCTCATGGTGTTTTGTCCAGTGGTGGCCAGCTGGATGAGTGACACATATCCTTTCCACAGTGCCCTCAGTTATGCACCTGTCCCCACCCAGAGAGGGGATTTATATGTTAGGCTGTAAAAGCAGTGATACCATCAGTATCAGCTTGCTTAGTTTGCTTATATGACCAGCAATTGTCCTGGTATACACGCAAGAAAATTGCTTTCTACAGATAATATTAACTTGCTGCAGTTTTCAATGTACATAAGAGAAAGCCAGTGTTCATCGATATAACACGTATCTGGAATTTTTGGCCCAGGCTTGCTCTTATTGTTCCCTTAACTTGGTTAGGTTTTAGGGAAAACCGAAAGGGAGCATTCAGGGACATGGTGTTTTATTGTCCCCATTTTATTTAGGGATGAAACACCTCCCAGAGACCCCACCTCCAAATGCCATTAAGTTGGGGGTTAGGATTTCAAAGTATGAGTTTGGAGGGATACAAATATTCAACCTATGAAATTAACTTTCTTCCAACCTCTTTGCATTGCTTCACCAGTTAAAATGAAGACAACATTCCCTTTGAAAAGGCTTAAAAAAGATAAACTTCAATTTTAAGTGCTACTTAAGAGATAAATGGTAAATTTTTCTCATGTCAAACATTGGTTTGAATATCTTGACACAAAATCTGTTAAACTGAGACACAATTTGGTAAATGGCGTCCAGTAAGTTAAGGTGTTTATTGCTCATAAAGAGTTGCTGGTTGGAGAACTGGCAATATCACAGTGAGCTCTCTGAAATCAACGAGATGAATATCCTGCTGGAAAAGGGGACACATAACAGAGGGGGCCACAGTAAATACAAATGGCCAATAAACACAAAATATATTAAATTTGTTGACCAAAAAAATCCATAGCAAAATAAGGAAGCAGCTAGCAGTGGGCTGCAGTGGTCCCTGCTGGGGAGAGCTGGTATGAAGGGCTGGGTGGAAGGTCCTGAGATGGAATGAGGCTAGTGAGTGGAACTGTTTGAACACAGGACTGTGAGAGTCTGTGCACAGTTGCCTTTGGTATAAGAGAGAAGAGTCTGGTACAATGTGAGAGTGCTGGGAAATCTGAGCATTAGAGGTGAAGCTGATTCAGCCAGGGGAAGGGGAGAAAGGCATAGATGGCCTGGGATCATCGTGTGGGCTTGTTCTAGGGGCTAAGTGCAGGGAGGCCTCAGATATGCAAGACTGGAAGAGAAAGTCTAGGACAGGCAGGGTCATGGAAGTATAAGTGCCCTGAGATTGAGGGCTTTTAAACAGGTGGGTGGCATGATGTGATCTTTTTCTTTCAAAGAGATTCTGAGTGTGTACTGCATGAACTGAAGGGAGCAGGGGTATGTGCAGGGAACCTATTGTGGAGGGGACTGAGAGGATCTGCTGAAGGGCATGGAGAGAGCAGGAGGGGGGAAGAAAGTGCTACAGCAAGCCCCAGTTTCTGGCTGGAACTGCCATTTCCTGACATGGAAAAGTTCAGGCACAGATTTGGTAGAGGAGGGGCAGGAAGGGGTGAGGGCACCCAGTAAAGACCCTCTTCCATCTGCTGCTCTGTCTACTTAGGCATCAGCAGCTTGAAAGACACCTGAAAATACACAAACTCTCTGTGTTAGTCACTTTGCATCACTGCAACCAAAATACTTGACAAGAACAATTTAGAGGAAGAAAAATTTATTTGGGTTGATACTTTCAGAGGTCTCAGTTCATGGTTGGCCAACTCCATTGCTCTGGGCCTGAGGTGAGGCAGAGCACGGTGGCAGAGGAAAGCTGCTCAGTTCATGGTGACTAGGAAGCAGAGAAAGAGACAGGGGGAGAAAGGGGCCAGGACAAATACAGTCCCCAAGGCCACACCCCTGGTGACCCACCTCCTCAAGCCATGCCCCAATCTCTGAATCTTGCTGCATCAGGGACTAAGCTTTCTACACATGAGCTTTGAGGGAGATATTGCAGATACAAACCATGACACTCTCTTTTTTACTTTTATTTCCCAGTCTGAGGGAGGAGTCAAATTGATGACTAGTCATCAGGAGTGAAAAGTAAAGGGAAAATACAGGCTCTGTTGGTTACTGGGGTCAGAATTAAGTGATATTAGGTATGCAAAAAAGAATCACTCTTCTAAACATTGGTCAGGTGGTGTGTGGATCTTTGTTTGCTGTCATAACTAATGAGCATAGTCCTGCTATTCTTTTCTGACTGGCCCACTACAATGGATCAGAAGTGATAAACACTCAGACATCAAACTCAATGCCCTCCCAGATAGTGCATGTCTGTTAGACCTCCCATTCCGCATTGGCTCATTATTTGTGTGGAGAAGAGGAGGCAAACTTAGGGCTCTGCGCCTTACTGGCCCACCTCTCATTACCATCACTGGAAATTCCCTGTAGGTGTACCTTTGGGGTACACCTGCCATTCTTTCCAGGACTGGACCCCACAGGTGTGGCTGACCACTACCTGTATAGTGAGGCAGCTTGATGAATCCTCCCATCTATGCTAGGTGGACTAGGGGCTGAAAAGACACTGAGTCTTAACATATATTCTCTTCCCATTGTGGTAGCATGTCTCTATCTTGTTCTTTTTTTAAAAAAATATGATTTTATTGATGCATTGTAACCATACATAATATTGAGGTTTAATGTGATAGAAACATACATGTACATAGTACCTGGTACATTTACCCCCAGATCCCACCCTGTTTCCTCCCCCTCCCATTCATAATATTGAAATTGGTATCGATGGCTTTCTGAGTATACACAGGATTGTTTGAACTGATTCCTTCATCAAGTCTCCCTCTGGACCCCACATGCCTCCCCAGATCCCCTTCCACTATTCTACTGGTTTCTCTCCTCATTTATTGGAAGTCTTTTTTATTTCCTGGTTTGTTTCTAACTTCCACATATGAGAGAAAACATATGACCCTTCACTTTCTAAGACTGGCTAATCTCACTTGGCATAAAATTCTCTAGTTCTATCCATTTTCCTGCAAATGACATAATTTTTTCTTCTTTATGGCTGAGTAAAATTCCATTGTGTCAGTATTCCTTAAAAGGACATTGAGGGATGGCCCCTCCAAAGTAGCTATATTCTCAACTATTCAGGTGGCTATTTAACTGACAGCACCCCCCCCCACACACACACCCATGCGCTTTCACAGGATTGGCCCTTCCTGTCTTAAATCACCAAGGACACATGAAAGTAATTCCTGGAGTGGCCGTGAGTGCCCTAGGTGAGGAGTGTGTTCATACAGAGCAGCCATACCACTGTTTTGTTCCATTTGTCTTTTCTTCCTACCTCAGTATGTAGCTATAAGTCTGTTGTTTTAATTCACTCTTGGGAGCTGCTATGATGCTTGGGAGCTGCTATGGTGTCCTCTGATCCACCTTTTTTATCCCCCTCAATATTTTATAATATTGTTTTGGGTAACTTTTAAAAGAATTAATTCCCTTTCCTATAAAAACTTCTGAGACTTTTATCATGTGCTTTCATATTTAGGTATTTATTCCCCCCTAGAAGTGACTTATTGTATGGTATGAGGAAAGGGCACAATAGCATTTCTTCACCAGACAGCTCATTGTTGTGGTAGTTTTCATTGGAAAGGGTATCTGTCTTCCCATTTTTCAGCAGTTCAATTTGTCATTTTCAAGTGCTTAAAGTGCAAGTCTTTTTAAGTGTTCTCTCTTTAGTTCCACTGTTCTATTTGTTCATCTCATTTCTAGTCCTTTTCTGTCTGATTACTAAAATTTTATAACACAAAAAATTTTATTTTTCAAATTTACCAGAGGTCTTTCAACTTCATTATTTATTTATTTATACCCCTGGCTGTCCTGTTTTATTTTTCATTTTGAAACAGGTTTTCACTAAGTTGCTGAGTGTCTCACTAAGTTGCTGAGGCTGGTCTCAAACCTGCAATCCTCTTGTCTCAGCCTTCCAAGTACTAGGCTCACATAATTTCAATATCTTCAGTTTTTTTCCTTTTATGACTTTCTTTCCTCTACTTTCTTTTTTTTAAAAAAAATTCAACCTGAGAATGATGATTCATTAATGAATTCTTAGTATTTTTTATTTTACCTATTTTACACTGCATGTTTCCTTATGTGAAATTACCAGTTCCAATCTCAATATCATGTATGGGGAGGGGAGTGGGGAACTAGTTTGGAGGAAGCTCACCAAGTTCTGTGTGCATGTATGCCCTAATCATTCTGAATTACATTATGATGTAAAACTATGATGTATGTGAATATATATATTTTGTGAATATATATATATATATATGTATATATGTATATACTTTCAATTCAACCTAGGGCCTTGTGCATGTTAGGCAACACCCCCCTCAAGCCTACATGTTATGGTTAGATATAGAATATCTCCTGAAGAGCTCATGTATTAATGTTCAGAGTTTATATAATTAAGCCATGAGGGTTATGATCTTATCAGTAGATACACCCATTGTAATGGATTTACTGGGTGGTAACCTAGGCAGGAGAAGGTGGGTCCCGGAGGGTGTGACCTTGGGGATTATATATGGTTTGTCCTTCCTCACTTTCTCCTCTCTCCTCTCTCCTCTCTCTCCTCTCTCTCTCTCCTCTCCTCTCCTCTCCTCTCCTCTCCTCTCCTCTCCTCTCCTCTCCTCTCTCTCTCATGCATGCCCACATATACTTCTGGCTTCCATGATGTGAGACTGAAGCCTTGCTCTCTCCCTTTCTCTGCTTCCTGCTGGCATGCCCTAAGCTCTGCAGACTATGCCTGACATGGACTAAACCCTGAAATCTCCAAAACAGTGTGAGCAAATATTCCTTTCTCTAAGTTGTGTGGTCAGACTTATTGGGTCACAGCAGTAAGAATGCTGAGACATTACCCTTAAATTTTTAATAGCTTTATTGAGGTATAGTAGACATGTAATGAACAATATATATGATTTTGTTTTGACATGTTTATACACTCAAGAATCCATGACACAATCAAAACAATGAACACACCCATTACCTCAAAGTTTCCTTGTGTCCCTTTATAATCCTTCCTTTCTACTCCTGCCACCACCCTTTAATAAACTTGATTTTATTGAGAAAAACATAAAAAGTAGGACAAACTTCAAAACTATACAGGGCAATGAATTATCATAAAGGGAACCACCATGCAAACACCACCTAGCCAACAAAAGGGAAATTAACAATGCCCTGGAAAACTCATTCCTGCCCTCTTCCTCTTACTATCCCCTCCATTCTCTCCAATATACCCACTGTCTTTCTATCCCAATCAATACTGTCAGAACTTTCTTGTAAAATATTTTGGCACTATTCCACCTAGGAGTCGAATTGCTTGTTCATAGGGTAAGCCTGAGTAGATACTAACAAACCATTTTCCAAAGTGGCTCTACCACCAGCAGTATTTTGACAATCCCTATCCCTGGACATCTTTGCCAACTCCTGAATTGTTAGTCTGTTTTTATTACTTTTGCTTTTGTTGCCATTATTTTTGCCATTCTTGTGAGTATAGAGTAGTATCTGCTGATTTTAATTTTTACTCCTATAATTACTATTGAGTTTGGGCACATTTTGAATGTCCCCTCCTTTATGCTCATTGAAGTTTCTTGGAGAATTTTTCAATTGTCATATTTTCTTATATAGTTCATGTATTTAGTACTGTTAGACCCTTTGTTAGAAATATTCACTGCAAAGATTTCTCCTGCTATTTTTTTTTTTTGGTGTGGTACTGGAGATGGAACCCAGGGGCTTCTGAGCTACACCCCCAGCCCGATTTTCTTTTCTTTTGAAACAGGGTCTCACTAAGTTGCAGAGGACCTCATTAAGTAGCTGAGGCTGGCCGTGAACCTGCTATCCTCCTGTCTCAGCCTCCCAAATACTGGGATTACAAGTGTGTACCACCACACCCAGCTCTCCTGCTATTTTTCTTACCTTGTGGTCTTAATATTTTTTGATTAACAGAAATTCCAAATGAGGATTAATGTAAATTCAACAAACTTTTTCTTTAGAATTTATGCTTTAAAATTTTCTCTGATATCAGTTTCCACATTTAAACTATGGATCTTTTGGTATGGTAGGGATCAAATGTTATTACTTTCCCCCTAACAGATATCCATTAGACCCAGCAATGTTGAAGCAAAAATTATTGCAGCTCTTCGGGGAAACCTTTGTCATTTATCAGCCACAGAACATACACTGGCCTCTTCCCGGATTTTCCTTTTGTGCCATTTGTCCCTCTCTCCATCGATAATACAAGGTCTCACGAACTGTACATTCATATAATATCTGTTTTTGGACCTGAACCCTGATCCAGATATAGAATTGATTTTTTTAATGTTTACCTGTATTTAGCAAATGTTTATATTTATTTAGCCATTTTGTACTTCATTTGCAGATTCATTTAGATTTCTTTTTTTTTGTGGTACTGGGGATTGAACCCAGGGGCATTCTACCTCTGGGCTACACCCCCGGCCCTATTTTTTATTCTTTATTTTGAAATAGTGTCTCACTAAGTTAAAGAGGGCCTCACTAAGACTGGATGTAGACTTTGAATTTCATCACTGGCCTTAATTGGGTCAGTGCAAAGTATATGGATCTCAAGCATGCTCAGATGCATGCCATTTTTCTAGCTGAGTCTCTGCACACAGAGCACTTCTAACATAGTATGTTCCTAACAAGTGGCTTGGTTACACATGTGTGTCCATGATAGCACAGACTACGTGCACAGTTTCAAATTATATTCATTTTTCTATGATAATGAGGGGCACTATAGCATAAACCTGACTGGCTTTGGATCCAAGTTCATTTATCCTCATTTTTATTTCTGAGAGTCTGGGCCCATTTTGAGAAGATCCAGACCTATATTCCTCTGCCTGGGGCTCAGAGCAGTGTGTCAGATACTAGAGAAGAGTAGGCCAGTGACCAGGAGGTTGGGGTAGCATCTATGGAGTGCCTGCCATGTGGATTCTGAGCATGCCAAGGTCAGAGTTGGGCCAAAGCTTCGCCAGTTTCAGGGGCCTGGGGTCTTGGCCTAATCTCCCACTCCTCACCCAGCACAGACTCAGTTGAGACAGCTTGAAACAAAATAGCATCTTTATTTCCTGTAGCCCCATGATGAGGTCAGGGTGGGGTGTGACCTCCTGGTCTAGGAGAGTATCGGGCTCTGCTGGGTGGAAAGCTCCGGGTCTTTCTCCTCATGATCTTCTAGTGCCTTGAGACCGGACTGTGGGAGATCAAGGTCCAGGTGGCAGTCTCCACACATTCACACCATCCCTTCCCACCTGCCCCCACATCTTTGCCTTGGCTATGGCCCCTGCAGGAAGGCCCTTCCCCACAGACCATCCTCTGAGGACTTCAGTACTCTTTGGGAGCTGTCTGTGCTCCCTGTCTCCCAATTCCAGGACTCACCACCATTTGTGGACTGGCTCCTTCCTCTTGCATATTCAGGGCTTGAGCAGCAACCTGTACCCCATGCTTTTCCAGCTCTTCCTTCAGCCTGGTTGGGAAGGGGTGGGATGTTGGAAGAAAGTGGGGAAGGGATGTGGGAGGAATGAAAAGGTGTAAAGAGAAACAGAGGCCAAGGGAGGAGCGGCCCCTCATCCACCTTCCTGGGGCGGGGTGGCCTAGGGGCTCTACACTCACCTCTGCCGCTTTTGCTGCAGCTGCTGGCATCTCTGCTGAAGCTGCTGGTGGTGCTGGGCGGCAGCCTCCAGGAGCCCCTCAGCCTTCCTGTTCTCCTCCTGGAACAGCTGCCTGGGGGAAGGTGGGAGTCAACATCAACCACTCCCTCCTCCAGCTCCCCACCCCTCCTCCTCCCCATCTTACACTGCAGCTGCAGCCTCTGGGCTGCGGAGGAAGAGCCCCTCAGTGAGGGTGGAGGGTCCCTCAGGCCCACACAGGGAGCACAGCCGATGCTTCATGTCCTCCAGCTTCACCTCGACCAGTTTCTCTGCAGCAAGGGGCAGGGAACAGATGAGGGAAGGCGAGAGTGGGTCAGGGCCACCCTCCTTCCCTGGCCTCACCTTCCTTGAGCAGCTGCTCCTTGCTGCTATCCAGGGCACAAATCTCCCTCGCCAGCTGCTCTGGCCTCTGAGGGGGCAGAAAAAAGGATTATCCACACCTCCCTGTTTTCCCCACACTTCAGAAAAGTCTGCGTGAATCCAGCCATTTACCCTTCACCACATCTCACTTCCTAGTACCTTGCCTCTCTGTGTACACCAGCCAAGGTCCATCCTCAGGGCCTTTAACTGGTAATTCCTTCTCCCTGGACCCCTCTTACCCTAGAAATAGGCCTTGGGCAAGTATTTGAAAGAGAGAAACCTGCAAACCTACTATTTTGGGCTGCCATCTAGCGATTCAATTGTCAGCGCTGCATTGGAGCTCCTTCCTCAGTGAATCCTACCCTCCTGGCACACTCACACACGCACTCTCTCTTTTTCCTTGTTTGGTATGGGGGATCACCTGGGGGCAAACACTGACTACTTTTTCCTCACTGTCTCCCCTGTGCCTGTGATGGTCCCAGATATATCCATGGATACCCTGAATGGATGAATCCACCTTGGTTTTATCAAGGTTCCTGTTGCCCATTGAACAGAAACAGGAGGGCAGCACAGATGGGGAAGTCAGGGCCAAAAATAAGGACACTGGTACCTTGAAGGTGGTGACAAGGGCTGAACTCAGGGCATGGTGACCAGAGGACCACCAAGGCTTGCATAAGAACAAGGTATGGTAAGAAAGAAGATCTGGAAGATGGGAGGCATGACTGAGTAACTCACATGAAATTCCCAGAGGTCCTTGTGCTGGTCCATCAGATCTTCCAGTTGTTCCTCGAAATTCAACCTAGGTGCCAACCACACAGGCACAAGGGCCATGGACATAGGGAGACAGTGAGGAACAAGCAGTATAGAGACCATACAGCTTAGCCCACGCTGGGGGTCTTCATACATAGCCCTTGGGGGTTTTGACCATGCCATCTGTTGCACAGGGAGCATCTTCACCCTCTTGACACTCCAGGGATCAACTTGGCCAGCCCCTCTAACCCACCCCACCTGTGGCCCATCTGGGACCCCAGGCCTCATGCACTAGGGTTTACCTCAGTTGTCTTTGTTTGTTCTTTTCTTCCTCGATCTGGGAGTTCAGAGCAGAAATCCTCTCCTTGCACTCCTGCAGCTGGGTGTGCTTTCTGGAAAGAGAGGCAGTCCTCACCCATGTTCTCTGACAGACTCCCTAGGAGGGGCGGTTGAGGGGCTTTTCTATCCTATTCTATTCAGGTCCATCTCTGTAATGTGGTAGTGGGCACAGGATGGGGGGGGGGGTGACAGGAGCACTTTCCTGCTGTTGTGAGGTTTAGGGAAACCAATGAGGGCATGGTCTCTCACCTCTCTGACTCACTTTCCTTCTCCTGGCAGTGTAGCCGGAGGATCCTCAGGGTCTCTGGAGGAAAAATAACAGGGACCTGTGAGAGCCTGCAAAAGCATTGGGTTTGGGCAGAGGGGATAGGCCCACAGTCAGGTCTGTGAGCCCCTGACTGAGCTTTAACATTCTCTGGGTCTGGTGGAAGTCAGGAGGGATAAAAGCTTAGGAGATTTGAAAGGATTCAGATACTGTAGAGAAAGTGGACTTCTCAAGGATGGCACAGGCAAAAGCCTGAAAGCATAGGAGTGAGAATACCTTGCTTTTTGCTCAAGATCTCCTTCAGGTGTACTTTCTCTTCATGCACTGGAAAACAAGGAGAATGTTCACACCACCCATACCACTGCCAGGGAGAGTCACATGAGGGCTGGGTACAGCCCTGCTCTCAACCCAAATGTGAATACCTTGAGGTGAGCTCCCTCCCCTTTGGTACCCATACTCCCTGTAAATATGAAAGCCCCTGATATTCACAAAAGGTGTCTATGAGGACCCTGCATGATGCCCATCAGGGTTGGGAAGAAACACATCAATCAGGAAGAGATATCAATCAGGTGAAGGCTGGGTAGTATCACTAGGTAAGATAACTGAGGAAGGATTCTTTGAGAAGGAGACATTCAAGCTCAGAGCTGAATGGTGATATGAGGCAAGAGGAACCTGTATTATCTGGAGGAACACAGGGAGAATCCTTGCAAAGGCTCTGAGGAAGGAGTGTGCTTGGAGGGCATTTCCAGAATATTCTTACCAGGAGAAGGGGAGATAGGAAGGGCATGAAGCTGGAGAGAGGGCAGGGCCCTTGGTTGTGATGAGGATGCTGAATATCTATATCTGGAAAATTGGGTGAGGGGAGGATTGAGACATTGTGGGGACCCTTGGTGACTCCTAGCTTGCTTACGTGAGTCCAGTTCCTTCTGCAGGGCATCCCAGACAGTCCGGGCCTCTCCCAGCTCCTCACTGGCTTTCTTTTTTGCTTCACCAAAAAGTAGGACAGACATTATGTGAGGGCTGCCTCTAGTTGTACTATTCCATTGCAAACAGTTACATTTCACATTTGTCTCCAAGCAAACCTAGAGAGGCCCAGATTTTTCAGAGGAGGAAACAAGGCTTTCAGAGTCCAGGCCCTTCTTTCCAGGATCAGATGGCAGCAGGGCCATGTTCACGGGCATATGACTATGGTGGTTGCATTCAGAAGGGCCTACTAACTTATATGTAACACTCTGCTATATTTCCACTTTGCACTGGGCCCAGCAAAGCATGGATCTGATCTTGCTGGTAGCCAAGGTTCCTGAGCTCACCTTGCTGAACCTCATTAATTCGGTTAATCAAGACTTCTATCCGGGGCTCCAGACTTCCTGCTGCATGGAGGAAAGATGGCTGAGTTGAAGACAGAGCAGGCAGAGGCAGTGGATGCCTGACTGTATCTCTGTTGTTTTTACTTTACACAAGTCTACTGATCATCTCCTGTGCACAGGCGCTGTATCACAGGCTCACAAACAGCTGAGGGAGAAAAGGAACAGCTCAATGGAGATACCGAGTTAGGTTGTGGCAACTGCAGCCATGAGAAATGAAATGGGCAGGAGTTACAGAGTGGAGGAGTAGAAAGGAGTGCTTCTCAGATATGTGAAAGTGTCTATTAAGTGAGGGAGGCAAGCCTTGTAGTTCTCTGGGTAGAAGGAGGTAGTTAGTACAAGGGCCTGCCCTGAGTAGGGAACAGGGCTAGGAGGAGCCTGGTGAGCAAGTAGGGGGTAGCAGGAGGTGCAGTTGAAGGAAGTGGGGGAAAGGTGAAAACCTCTGAATCTAACAGAGTGCTATGGGAGCCAAGTGAGTGACTAGTAAGAGGCTTGGGACAGGCTTTGGGAAAAACATTTTGCCTCCCATTCCTTTCTACTTCTATAATTTTGAATCATGAAGCCCTTTTCTAAGGTCAAAAATTTTAAATTTCAAAATACAGTGAATGGGATAATTTCCCAAGATTGTGAACTGTGGGGCCTGGAATTAAATCCACATTTGCCTGACCCGAAACCTCAAGCTAAGTTTCATACACAACAGAGACACATGACCTTTCTGCAGCTTTTTCACCATTTCCATCAAGTCTTCAATTTTCTGGGTGGATGTGTCCTGTCCTGTGGAGACAAAACCAAACATTTCAGAATTCAGCTGGATAAAAGGCCAAGGAAAGGATCCTACAGTCTTGAGCTGGGTCTGAGGTGGGCTGAGGGTAGGACTCCAGTAAGAGTGGTGCCCCTGCTTCTTGTCCTGAGGTAGACAGTTCATGAGAAATGAATTCGGCTCCTCCTTGGTCTGCTTTTCCCCTACATAGTGCAATGGCACCACAGATATCCCCTTTACAAAACTCAAGGTGAGTGCAAGGCTGCATTCACATTACTGATGTGGTCAAAGTTGAGTCAAAGGTCACAAAGTAATGCATAAAAAAGGAGGGTGTAGAAAACTAGAAATGAGTTGAAAATCACTGTATCTGAGATGGCATTATCACTTAGAAAGTTCTAGAAAGCCTATGCAAAACCACAAGGAGTAGTAAGAAAATGTAATAAGGTGCCCGGTTAAAAATATATAAATATGAACAGCCGGGCGTGGTGGCGCACGCTTGTAATGCCAGTACTTTGGGAGGCGGAGACCGGAGGATCCGGGTTCGCAGCCAGCCTCAGCTCTCTCCCTCTCCCTGTCTCTCTCTCTCTCTCTCTCTCTCTCTCTCTCTCTCTGTCTCTACTTAGTGAGG